>CAUOFW020007280.1:193672-262901 GCA_963454935.2 Ilex paraguariensis | reverse complement strand
AAAAGATTCGAGCCCCTTCGCGATCTCATACAATTGAGCAACAGTAAGATTAGCCATGCTTCCAAAACACAAATATACAACAGCATTGGGTTTCTTTGATTTAAGCCACTCTATACAATCATGTTCATCTATGGAAGCTTTCTTTCCTCTCTCTGTTTTCTCTTCAATATCCATATTACAAAGTAAAAGTGGCCCTATATGTCATGCCCTTCTTTTGAAAACCTTCATGTAGTGCTCAACATATTTGGGTTCAAACTCATAAAAACTGTTAACTATGATGCCATAGCTACTCAATTCCGACTCCTTCACTTCACTAAACAACTTTTCCATGTTTGTTTCAATCTATCTTCGATCATGAGGATTTACTTGGGTTTTAATGACAATTATTTTATGTGGGAGATTAGGCAAAATAATGGGTTCAAAGTTGGAGGACACGTTCTTGAAAGGCTCGTAAAGTCTCACACTCTCCAAGGCACACAACGCAAAATAACAAGCTCTATGAAAAACTAGTCTTGGAATGTCAAATTTGGCTGTAGAATCGATAGCCTAGGGAAAGAACATGTTGGCGATTAGGCAATCAGGACAGAATTGTTGTAGGACTTGCTCGAGTGGTTGTTGAAGCATGGTCGTTGCTTTGAAGAACATGGGCACCATGTCATTGGAAGTGAAAGCTAAACTTTCACATTCTTCCAGTAACCCGATCTCGACAACTGGGAATTTGATGATATGGAGGCAAATCTCCATGCCCAAAAGCTTGGTTCTTTCGATAGTTTTAGAGAAAACAAGTGCATTGAACCCAAGCCTTCTAGCTATGGAAATTGGAGTGCAGCCCAACAATTAAGTTTCCTCCTCATGAAGTAAAGTAATATCAGTCACGATTGGAAGCAGAAGTTTCGTTCAAAGTACAGGCGACAGAAAACTCTTTAGATGAGGCATCCTCATAATGCAGCCTCTTACACAGTGCAAGAAATTCTCGTATAACTCTCCAACCATTAGGTGCCAAATGCCCTGGCATGAGTGAGAAAGAATGAAGGATGCAGCAAATAGGAGAGGGAATGGGCAACTTCAATCCTGCCTCAAACACCTCCTCGTAAATAACAATATCTCCAGAGGAATCATCACAGGCTGGTTCGCCCATCTCAGCCTNACAGAATTGTTGTAGGACTTGCTCGAGTGGTTGTTGAAGCATGGTCGTTGCTTTGAAGAACATGGGCACCATGTCATTGGAAGTGAAAGCTAAACTTTCACATTCTTCCAGTAACCCGATCTCGACAACTGGGAATTTGATGATATGGAGGCAAATCTCCATGCCCAAAAGCTTGGTTCTTTCGATAGTTTTAGAGAAAACAAGTGCATTGAACCCAAGCCTTCTAGCTATGGAAATTGGAGTGCAGCCCAACAATTAAGTTTCCTCCTCACGGAGTAAAGTAATATCAGTCACGATTGGGAGCAGAAGTTTCATTCAAAGTAGAGGCGACAGAAAACTCTTCAGATGAGGCATCCTCATAATGCAACCTCCTACACAGTGCAAGAAATTCTAGTATAACTCTCCAACCATTAGGTGCCAAATGCCCTGGCATGAGTGAGAAAGAATGAAGGATGCAGCAAATAGGATAGGGAATGGGAAACTTCAATCCTGCCTCAAACACCTCCTCGTAAATAACAATATCTCCAGAGGAATCATCACAGGCTGGTTCGCCCATCTCAGCCTAGCAACATAGCACCGTTGGAGGTATTCTAAAGGCAGAGGTGATCCGTGCAATATCAGCTTCAATATTAAGGGAACTGGTGATGGTACTTACTTTGGAACCGTCGTTGTCAAAGGTGACCTTCCGACGATATCTACTGGATTAGAGACCGTGGGAAACACTACCTAAGTCGTTACCTGGAGTGCCTCAAGTAACCTGAGTCCAAGAACGGCAACCTGACGAACTAGTCGTGCCACCCGCGCCTGTCGCGCGCACCTGGCTGCTAATCTCCATCATGCCACCCAAAGGTACCACGCCTAACACCACCTGCGTTCCAGCCCCACACACAACCGTCAAATTGCCAGCCCAGGGCACCCCCTAGCCCATCTCTGGCGTGCCTGCACTATGGTCGTTGCTGCCTGCGTCGCCCACCGCACATGGCTGGCCACTACTGCTGTCCACGCCCGCTGCCTGGTGCCTTCATAGTCCATANCCCACCGCACATGGCTGGCCACTACTGCTGTCCACGCCCGTTGCCTGGTGCCTACATAGTCCATCTGCCTCACTCATTGCCTCGCCACCTCTCCCTACCTCACCAGTTGCCCACCGAACCTCCACCGCTGCTGCGTGTATCGCCCATGCCAACGAATGTGCCCATGCCAATGAACACGCCCGAGCCTCCATCGCTATTGTGTGTATCGCCCATGCCAGTGTTTTCTTGTCAATCTCATTTTATTTCTTCAATCTTTCATTTTTGTTAAAAACGATATATTTTTGTGTTCTTTAAACCAGGTCAATGTAAAAATAGTTATATATTTTTTTTCTTTTCCGTTATCTGAATTTACAAAAGAAATGATAAAGGATTAAAATAATTTTAGAATTCTGGGGTGGTTTTCTTTATTCTCATATATTGTTGTATACACATTCATTTTTTAAAAAATTACCCATTTGTGGAGAGATATGAAGTTTCATTTATTTTATCAAATATCATGATTTGTATGACACAAAAAAAAAAAAAAAGAGTCTTTGGACAATAAGGAAATTTTTTTTAAATATTTGAGTTTTTCTATTAAAATACTCTATACAAAATCAAACTTTTTACTCAAATTTAGATTCAAACTTAAATCATACTCAGAGATGCTCTTGCTCGCACATAAACAAGTAGATGAAGGACAAGCAATCTTAGACCTAATATATAGAAATGTTTCGATTATGGGTTTGCTTCCAATATTGAAATTCTATTTCTTATACAATAAATTGTGGTACATGTATNCAAAAAAAAAAAAAAAAAGAGTCTTTGGACAATAAGGGAATTTTTTTTAAATATTTGAGTTTTTCTATTAAAATACTCTATACAAAATCAAACTTTTTACTCAAATTTAGATTCACACTTAAATCATACTCAGAGATGCTCTTGCTCGCACATAAACAAGTAGATGAAGGACAAGCAATCTTAGACCTTATATATAGAAATGTTTCGATTATGGGTTTGCTTCCAATATTGAAATTCTATTTCTTATACAATAAAATTGTGGTACATGTAAAGTTTTTTTTGGTTATTTAAGCACATATGTTATCCTTTTTTATTTTATTTTCCTCCAACGTTCTTCAATAGTATTTGGAACTCAATTCTTCGATCAAAGCATTCAAATCAAAGCAAGATGATCCACCATCTTCAATGGCCTTCCTTGCCATCTCCTTTAACTCTTTTGCTCTTCTTCTTCTCTCGTCAACTTCTTCCCCCACCATTATCTTCGTCACTGCTTTTTCAATGGCGTCACCTTTCACACCCCCCACTCACCAATTTATTCCATTCCTTAGCTCCAACACCAACTCCAATCTTCAAAATCTCAGTCACCAACTTTTCATTATAAAACTGCTCTACAAAAATCGGCCATGTCACCATTGGAACTCCAGCAGAGATACCTTCCAAGGTTTAGTTCCATCCACAATGAGTCACCACAGCTTCATGATCAAGTGTCAAAAACTTGGAGTGCCCACCCTCGAATGATCAAGCCCTTCTCTCTCATTCTTTCTTCAAATCCTTCTGGCAACCACTTTTCGTCATGGGCTTCTTCTTCTTTTCCTCTTCGGACAACCCAGATAAATTGTTGTCCAGAAGATTCAAGCCCTATCGCGACCTCGTACAATTGAGAAGCAGTAAATTGGGCTAAGCTTCCAAAACACAAGTAGATAACTGAATTGGATTTCTTGGAGTTAAGCCATTGTAAACATTCATGTTCATCAATGGAATCTTTCTTTCCTCTATGTGTTTTCCCTTCAATATCTCTATTGCACAGAGAGAGAGGGCCTATATGCCACGTCCTTTTGCCTAAAACCTTCGTGTAATGAGCAGCATAATTGGGTTCAAGCTCGTGAAAGCTGNAATGGAATCTTTCTTTCCTCTATGTGTTTTCCCTTCAATATCTCTATTGCACAGAGAAAGAGGGCCTATATGCCACACCCTTTTGCCCAAAACCTTCGTGTAATGAGCAGCATAATTGGGTTCAAGCTCGTGAAAGCTGTTCACTACGACACCATAACTATTCACCTCTGATTCGCTCAATCAATTTAGGAACGTTTTCCATTCATTTTCAGACTCTTCTCAATCATAATGAGGAACTTGTGTTCTGGTTAATTTTATTTCGTGTGGGAGATTAGGCAAGACAACGAGTTCAGAATCAGAGGAGATGTTCTTGAAAGGCTTGTAGTATCTCGTGCTCTCCATAGCGCATAACGCAAAATAACTCATTCCATGGAAAACCAGTCTTGGAATATCGAATTTAGCTGCAGAATCTGTAGCCCAAGGAAACATCATGTCGGCTATTAGGCAATTAGGACGACACTCTTGTAGGACTTGCTCGAGAGGTTGTTGAAGCATTGTGAGGGCATTCATGAACTTGAATTGCATTTTGTCTCAAGTGAGTTGATCAACACTTTCACAATCTTCCGGCAAGCCGGCCTCAGCCGCCAGGAATTTGATGATGTGGAGGCCAATTTCAATGCCCAAATTCTTGCTTGCTTCGATTGTTTTTAAGAAAATATACGAATTGAGAGGAGTTGTGGTTATGGTAATTTTGACACCACGTAAAGTGAAGAGTTTGGCCATGTCCAAGATTGGTATCATGTGGCCATGAACCATTAAGGGAAAGAACAACACATGAAGCTGACAAATTTGCATTCCCATCAAATGATGAAAAATGTTTGAAGATGGAGAGAGAGAAAGAGAGAGAGAGAGAGAGAACTCAGCTAACTTTTTTTGTATGGCAAGAACATGGTGTCCATAAACATAGGCTGTTTACGAGGAGGACTTGAGACTTGAGACTTGAGACTTGAGAGCTTTACTAAATAATTTTAAAAGCAAAGTTCACTTTTAGTCTCTAATGGTATGCGGCTACCCTGATGTTATTGCACATGCCATCTTGGTCTCGAATACTTGGTGAAAAAGGAAAGAAAAGTCAATCTTTTTCTTTTTTTCTACCATATAATTGACAAAGAGCAGTGTGGTTCCTAGAAAGGGGAAAATGAGAGAACGAGGAAGATTTGGCCATTTCTCTCCAGCATATGCGCATCTTTTCAACGGATTCCAGTTTTTTTTCTTTCTTTTTTTTTTGGTAAGTTGAGTAAAAGGTTCTTACTAACGGATTGAGATCCCCTTGATTATCCTTTCTCTTCAATTTCTTCCAATACAGTACTAGATGAGTGACATATGTAAAATTTTAAATTTTAATGTAATTTATCATATTTGTAAGTGTTTTTATCACTGTTCTGAGTATTTTTATTATTGTTGTGGCACCACAACAATGATAAAAATATCTACAATAGCGATAAAAATATTTATAAATGTGATAAATTGATATATAGTACCAAAATTTAATTTTTCAATACCATGGACAAGTTCTGGATTTTAGTTGTGCTGTCTGTTATGGCTGATCACGACCAATCAAGAGTTGCAATGGATGTTCATATGGGTCTCCTTAATGAGGGAAAGTCTACACCCGCGGCGGTAGTATTGTATCAAAAATTATAATGTTTTAAAATTAAGTTATAATTTTTTATAGTATAAGTTTATCTTGTAAAAAATATGATTAATCATGTAAGTTATAACTTTCAAATTTTAAGTTATAAGGGTTAATTGCACTAGAGATCTCTAAAGTATGAAATTTATCTCATTTTGGTCTCTAATGTTTCAATTGCATTATTTTGGTCCTTGAAGTATTATATATCTATATAATAAAGTAGAGCTGAGTTTGAATTTAGAGACAAAAAATGATTCAGATCGTTTTGAGACAAAACATAAACATATCTAACGAACAACGGATAACGTAATTTCAACATAAAAGACAGTTCACATCATTTCATAAATACTGATCTAACGGTCATAATTGAACTTAACTTTCTCTCTCTCTCATCTCCTAGACGTTTTAAATACATTATCTCATTTTCTCTCTCTCTCTCTCTCTCTCTCTCTCTCTCTCTATATATATATATATATATATATATATATATATATCTATATAATAAAGTAGTTAGATTATTTGTCTTTAACTTTTCGCGGTTCAGATCGTTTTGATCTAATGGTCCTAATTAGACTCTCATTTTTTTACAACTCTAAATCTCTCATATAATTCTTTTTAGCTATCTATCTATCTAACATTCTCTCTCTCTCTCTCTCATACTATTATCTTCTTTTTTTCTCGTGTTGTTTTTGTTATTATTTACTCCATAAAACATATGAAAATACATGTCATCCAATTATTTATTCCTAAAAACTAATTCAAAATTTTTATACATTTGACCATATGTATTTTGTTACTTGCTTCTTAATTTGTAAATAACACTGAATGTAAATAAAAATTAGCACATTAACTATAAGCACCAAATAATATTTAAGATAAAATGAACCTTAAATTGNACTCCATAAAACATATGAAAATACATGTCATCCAATTATTTATTCCTAAAAACTAATTCAAAATTTTTATACATTTGACCATATGTATTTTGTTACTTGCTTCTTAATTTGTAAATAACACTGAATGTAAATAAAAATTAGCACATTAACTATAAACACCAAATAATATTTAAAATAAAATGAACCTTAAATTGTAAATTAATATATATTTTATCAAAAATTGACACTTAATTTTGTCTAATTTATATTCAATTTTATCGAATATCAAATTAATATTAAAATTTATTTAATCAATTTTTTGGAGTACTAAATTATATCAATTTTTTGAGTACTAAATCAAAATTTATTTTATTTTATTAAATTTTTAATTTTTTTGGTACTAAATTTGGAGAAGGACAAATGTAAAAATAATAAAGTTTTTTCGGATAAAATTATCAATTTTTGTTTGCAACATTGACGAAAGGGAGAAAGAGGGGGTCTCCGTGCAATGAATAAAAAACCTCAGGGGACCTCCGTGTCATTTATAAAATATCATGAGGTGTTCGTGTAATATTTTCAAAACTCAGAAAATATCCCTATTTTTTAATTAAACATTAATGTATTATTATTTTACCTTAAAAACTTAAATTATTGAATTTCTAATAAAAGCAATTATTGATTATAAGGGTTTGTTGGTAACTAAAAAAAAATGTCTAAGTGTGTTTTTANAGCAATTATTGATTATAAGGGTTTGTTGGTAACTAAAAAAGAAATGTCTAAGTGTGTTTTTATGTATATTTACATGTGGAGGATTGAACATTTAGTGATTAAATTTATAATTATATTGTGTCATTTGGGGTTGAATGGTGATAGTGATGATAAATTCATAAGTTTATAAATGAGCAAAATTTGGTTAATTTTATTTACCGTTTAAAGATTGCTAATTTAATTTTATTCTGTTTATATTTTTTTTTTCTTCAGGTATTTATTACATAGAGATAAGGTGGATTGGAAATATGGTAGTTGAGTTGATAATTATGTTGTGTTATTGGATGAAGTGGTAATAAAGGTGATAATTCGTGAGTCTTATAAATGAGCAAGATTTTATTTATTTAATTTATTACTTAAAGATTACAAATTTTAATGGATTATGTTAATATATTTTTTCATAGGCATTTGTATATATGGTGTTATTTTGGAGAGTTTTTATATATTTTTATGACAGTTTGATTAATATGGAGGATATAATCGACAATATATTTTGAGTCATTTTAAAAGAAAAATTTATATGAATATTTTTACGTCATTTCTTTTGAATTTGGACAATTGTTTAAAAAAAAAATTGTTTGTTGTATAGTGTCTTCAGGCACGAGTAATGACTAGTATTTATATATGGTCCTTCAAACAGACAGCGTCTAAATTATTAATAATTTTTTATCATAAATTTATCACGTAATACATAAATATTAATAAAAAAATAATTTAGATAACTTACGACTCCCACTACCCCGTGCAGGGGCGGCCCATACCATAAAGTCATTAAAATGCCTGCTTTGGGCCCAAAAAATAAAAGAGCCCCTAATATATACATCACCTTTTAATTATTTGTTGAATGTAGGTCAATCCTATTTAATGATAAAAAGCTCAAACCAACTCTTTTGTCTCACCTGATCAAAAGAAAAAATAAAAACCCTCTTTTATCTCCCACTCTTTGTAAAATTCTACAACCAACGGTCAACTCTATTCAAATCACACCCTTTTTCTCTCTCTTCATTACCTTATTATTCGATTTGAAATATGAATAAATCTCGAATAAAATCTCTTATTAATCAAGTAATCAAGTGCTACTGTTATGTTACTATTGATCTTTGTAATATAGTAATCGTTTAATCTTTGAGTATTTTTTTACTGTTTTTAGATTTTATTTTGTTAAAAACAATTTGTCTAATCGTGAATATGTCAACAAAAAAATATACCTCAGCAAGTGAGAAACCAAAAAAAAAAAAAAAGAAGACTCCGACTGTCCAAATGCATGCATAGCTTATAAAATTTTATTGACAATACCTGTCATAAGTTGTTTTTGTCGAAAAAAATTTTAATATTAAAATTAATAAAATTATATGTGCGATCAACTATGTCTTAAAATAAATTAAATGGATTGGTTATATTATCTATTGAAAGTGATATATATTAGCAAACATTGAATATAAAAAAATTATAATTAATAATTTTACATCACAAAAAGCAATAAAAATAAATTTTAAATAAGTTAAATATTTTTTTATTTTATTATTATTTTATTTAATAATAATTTTAATTTATCCCTACTCTAATACTATTAAAAGAAATTATATCACGTTTTTTTAACCAATACTTCCATCCACCTCTGTTGAATTAACTTCTTGTTGAGCTGTTGATGGTTATTCTTTCTGAAAACTTCTGTGATGCAAAAATATTGAAAATGGAGAGAGAGAGAGAGAGAGAGAGAGGTTTATGACAATAGCAATGACTAATCGACAGAAATGTGGGTCCAAGAAAACANGAGAGAGAGAGAGAGAGAGAGAGACAGAGAGGTTTATGACAATAGCAATGACTAATCGACAGAAATGTGGGTCCAAGAAAGCAGAAAGTTATATGAGAAAGAGCACAAAACTTAAATGACACTCCTGCATACGCATCTTTTATTAGATTTTGGTGTCTTTGATACATATTTGGGGAACACCCACCATAGCCAGCAGGAGAGAGAAAAAAACAAAAGAGTAATGATCGATGGTTCTTACAAACATTTTTCTCCCTTTATATTTTTCTTATCAACCATCAGCAAGTGGACATGTTGTAATTACATTGGAATACGAATAATCATGTGTCGGATTGTGTCGGGTTTGGGTCATTTTGCGCATATTGATTATCCCAACGATATAGAAGAGTACGACGAATTGAAGTTATTGATTATTGGATATTTTAATTTGATACGATTAAAATGCACACACAAACCCACGCACCCATGCAAACACAAACACATACACAGTAGATTTGAGATACAAAATCAATAAACAACCCAGCAAATCTAAGATGGAGAGAGCGATCAAAAAGATTTGAAAGGTGAGATATGAGAGAGACGAGAGGATGAGAGAGGAGTGGAGGAAGCTCTAAAGTCTGCAGAGAGAAAGAAGAATAAATAAAAGGAGGATTTTTATAGCCTATGCAAAAAATGTTATTTTTTGCTGCTAACAAAATTTGAAGTTTGGATAATGAAACTCGTAACACACGTTTGTTTGTGTTTTTAGGTATTTATGAAAATACCTTTTCTCTGTTTGTATTTTTAGGATTTGTTTTTAAAATAAGGTATCTTATAGAAAATGAAAATAGATCCCAAACACGTTTTTTATTTTTTATTTCGATAAAAATTAAAAAAAACAAAAAAAAAACACAAAGACAAGTGATTATCAAATACAATCACAATCACAATCTGAGTTGATCTGATTTTCTACCCTTTTGCAGAATGATAGGAACTCAATTCTTCAGTCAAAACATTCATAGCAAAGTAAGAAGATCCACCATTTTCAACCGCCTTCCTTGCCATCTCCTTAAACCTCTTCGCTCGGCTTCTCATTACCTCAGCTTCTTCCCCCACCATTATTTGATTCACCGCCTTCTCTATGGCATCACATTTCACTCCCTCACTTACCAATTCATTCCACTCCTTAGACCCAACATTAACCCCAATCTTCAAAATTTCAGTCACTAGCTTTTCATTATAAAACTGCTCAGCAAACAACGGCCATGTCACCATTGACAACCCTGCACACACCCCCTCCAACATAGAATTCCACCCACAATGAGTCACGAAACTTCCAACAGCTTCTTGATCAAGTATCAACACTTGGGGGGCCCACCCTCTTATTACCAAGCCCTTCCCTTTCACTCTCTCTTCAAATCCTTCAGGCAACCACTTTTCTTCGTCCTCCTCATCCTTCCCTCTCCGAACAACCCAGATAAATTATTGTCCTGAAGATTCAAGCCCCATCGCAATCTTGTACAATTGAGCAACGGTAAAATTAGTCATGCTTACGAAACACAAATATACAACAGAATTGGGTTTCTTCGATTTAAGCCACTCTATACACTCGTGTTTATCTATGGATGCTTTCTTTCCTCTCTCTGCTTTATCTTCAATATCCACATTACAAAGTAAAAGTGGCCCTATATGCCACGCCCTTCTGCCAAAAACCTTCGTGTAATGGTTAGAATATTCGGGTTCAAGCTCATAAAAACTATTAACTATGACGCCATAGCTAATCAACTCTGACTCCTTCACTTCACTAAACAACTTTCCCATGTCTGTTTCAATCTCTCTTCGCTCATGAGGATTCACTTGGGTTTTAATGAAAGTTATGTCGTGTGGGAGATTAGGCAAAGCAATAGGTTCAGAGTCAGAGGACACGTTCTTGAAAGGCTCGTAAAGTCTCACACTCTCCATGGCACACAACGCAAAATAACAAGTTCCATGGAAAACTAGTCTTAGCCCACGGAAAGAACATGTCAGCGACTAGGCAATCAGGACGGAATTATTGTAGGACTTGCTCGAGTGGTTGTTGAAGCATGGTCGTTGCTTTGAAGAACATGGGCACCATTTCATTGGTAGTGAAAGTTAAACTCTCACATCCTTCCGGCAACCCCGCCTCGGCAACTGGGAATTTGATGATATGGAGGCCAATCTTCATGCCCAAAAACTTGGTTCTTTCGATGGTTTTGGAGAAAATAGACTCATTGACAAGAGTTGTGATTATGGTGGATTTCACACCTCGTGAAGCAAAAAGTATGGCCATGTCTAAGGTTGGAATCATGTGGCCATGAGCCATGAATGGAAAGAACAACACACGAGGCTGACCCATTTGCCTTTGTAAAAGCACTTAGAGCCTTTCTATCAAATGATGTAAGAGGTAGAAGATGAAAAAAGCCCGAGCTAATTTTCCTGTCTTTAGGGTGTATAAATATCACAAAGAATAGGGCAAATGGCATTTTACACCCCAAAAGATTATAAATTCTTAATTTGCACCATCGATTAAATTAATTGAGAGCAATATGACCCCAATCATAACGTCTATTGTAATTTTCGTCTATTGTAATTTTCTTCAAATTGACAGCCACAAAAGATGTACGTGAAAAAGGGAAGGGTCATAATCTAATGAAAAATCTAATGAAAGTCATTATATGTATTTTACATGACTGTCAATTTAACGAAAATCGCAATTTCAAGCATGACATCCATGACAATTTTTATTGAATTGACAAGCACATGAAAAGAGAAAGCATCATAATTCAACAAAAATCTTCACGAACGTGATTGACAATTTGATAAAAATCGCAACAAACGTTATGGTTGGGTTCACATTACTACTAATTAATTTAATTGAAGATGTAATTTAAAATAATTAATCTTTAAAGATGCAGTTTAAATTTTTTTTAATCTTTCAAGATGCAAACTGCTTTTTGCCCCCAAAGAATAAGGTACACAATGGGCTCGTTTGATTGTCGTATTAGAAATGAATGGATTAGATAAAATAATTCAATCTAATACAATACAGTAGGACAAAAGACAAGTCTAAATAGGGTATTAGAATAATACGTAATTTTATATAGTGTTTGGTAATACACAACATAAACGTTGAATAATAGTTATTTAATCCAATCGATTGTTTGGTTAAAAAATTATTTTATCGTATTAATGTTAAATTAACAAAAATATCCAAAATCAGTGTTTGTTACATTGATAACAGTTTAATTTTATCAGTTGAGGAGTTATAATGGTAAAATGTGTAAAATAATACGTTTGAGTTGGATTATAATACCACCTCTTTTGATGGTATTAAAATATTTTCACAATACAGGTCTAATGTATAAAAAATATACGATTAATATACGTTTTTGAAATTAATACGATCTCAAATTTACTTACCAAACAAAGTATTAGGTCCGATTAAATAAAAAATAATACAATCAAATGTTTAGTCCCCTCATAATACCTCTACCAAACGAACCCAATATGTATATATATGTGCTAATAAATGAGTAAATCTCAAATAAAGATTTTTTCCCCTTCAATTTACCCCAAATTATTGCACCCGTAAATTTTTTAAACTCATAATTATATCATAAATTTTCACGTAAGCATCCTAAAATCACAAATATATTGGTTAAATTCGAGTTTACAGGATCATATTACTGAATCAATTTTTACAATCATCTTGATCTCGAAAGTTTGATGAAAAGAAAAATAACACATTACATAAATAAAATTCAAATACATATCATCATTTAGATGAATTTTAGATGAGTGAGTCTTATAGAANAATTTTTACAATCATCTTGATCTCGAAAGTTTGATGAAAAGAAAAATAACACATTACCTAAATAAAATTCAAATACATATCATCCTTTAGATGAGTTTTGGATAAGTGAGTCTTATAGAAAAAAAACTAATAAAAATCACTCATCTCATAGATAATATATATATGAATTATAATTTTTAAAATTTTATATCATTATTACACACCTAACCACTTACCTAACAGAGTAAAAGTCAGCTGTGAATCAAAAAAAAAAAAAAACGTGGATGATATCATCGTGAAAGCAACTTTTTCAATTTACATAGAGGTGACAAATGGGTTCTACGCAACAAAAAAAAATAAATAAATAAGACAGGATTTGGTACCGTCAAAAAATTTTGGATGTCCTATTATTCACCCATTTGCTAGCTAATTGAAAAAATGGAACGACATAAGACACTCTCTTCGACGTTGAGACTAGGATTAGGGGTTCTCATGCTAATCTTTTTAGAAAACTTTCATAATCAATGTATCTCTACTGAACCACCACCTGCTTGGAACTTTTCAGGTCGAGCCCATTCAGTTCAGCCATTGTGATGTCGGGCCACACTGAATCTTACACAAATCTGACACGAATAATTATAAAATCAATACGATTATTAAATATACATAATGAATAATTTAAATTAATATTTAAAACTCAAAAATCATTTGAAAAAAAAAATTTCTTTAAATCTTAAAATAAACACGACACGAGACCCTCACTTATTGGAGCCCTAATCCTCCAAAACAGCGGTACGGACTCATGTCCTTTGATTCCCAGGCTCGGACCCCCACCCCCGGATGAGAGGACAAACACATGTCAAGTCACTCTAAATTGGACCTCTATGTAACCCCCACAAAACATAATGGAGTCTATGGTACCACCAAAGAAAAAAAAGGTGCTGTAACATAAAAAAAATGTGTGATTATTAATTTTTTGTCATTAAATATTATTTAAATGTGTGATTATAAATTTTTTGTCATTAAATATTACTCGCTAAATGTGATAATTTTCTTAATAACATTACTTTAAAAGGTTGTAAACTCATCTTAAAAGATTGTAAGTTCATTTCACGTCTAGAGGTGATATTTTTACTTTTAGTACTTGTAATTTTACCTTAAATAGTTATAACTTCATATCCAAAGATAGTAATTTTATCATAAATAATTATAACCTCGCATCAAAAAATTATAATTTAACATCTAAAAATGGTAATTTTACTTATATAGAATGTAATTTACCTTCAAACGATTATAACCTCACTTTCAAATATAGTAATTTTACTTTCGATTGTTGTAATTTTATCTCAAAAGTTAAAAAAAATCCGCCCAACATGATCAATCCTATTTAATTGGAACCACCAAAAATTTAGTTTGGTATAATTTTTGGATCATCAAATGCGTTACAATCGATCTCATATAGTCATGATCAATCATAATTGAGTGGAATCGCCAAATAAAATAAATAAATAATTTGGCATTGGGATCGATCCTAGATAATCATGATCGATCCTAATTGAGTGGAATAACAAAAAAATAAAATAATTTGGCATTGAGATCGATCTTAATTAATAATGATTGATCAAGACTATTAAATGTAATGTTACTACTTGTAAAGACAAAATTATTACTCTTAAAATAAAGTTATCACCTTAAAAGGTGATGTACAAACTCTTTAGATAAGGTTACAATAATTAAAAATAAAATTACTATATTTAAATGTGAGATTATAATCATTTGAGAGTAAATTACATTCTATATAGGTAAAATTACCACCTTTAGATGTTAAATTACAACTTTTTGATGTGAGGTTATAATAATTTATGGTAAGTTATAACTATTTAAAGTTAAGTTACAAACACTCAAGGTAAAAACATCACCTCTAGATGTGAGACGAACTTACAATCTTTTGAAGTGAGTTTACAATCTTTTGAGGTAAGTTACAACCCTTTCAAGCAATGTTATTACATTTAGGGCATGTTTGTTTCAAGTATTATATAAGTCTAGTATTGAAAATATATTCCTTACACTTCCAATACTAATGGACATTAGTACCGATAATAAAAATTATTTCAATTCCCTCTCATGTTTGTTTATTCAATAGGTACTATAGTGAATTCCACAAACAACCATCTATTATATCACATCTTATATAACAAATATATTATTTTACGCTTAACATCTTTCATTCTTTAACATCATCCATTCTATTTAAAATAATTTTTTTTAAAAAAACTTAAAAATAAAAATCAATAACATTGTACACTTCAACATAATACAAGAAAAAAATTCAAAATAAATTTAAAAAAAAAAATTTTTTTAAAAAAAATTAGTAGTATCGTACGCTTAAACATAATACAATAAAAAAAAATTAAAATAATTATTTTAAAAAATTTAAAAAAAAATCGGTGACACCGTACTATTAAACATAATAAAGTAAAAAATTTAAAATAATTTTTTTTAAAAAAATTAANTACGCTTAACATCTTTCATTCTTTAACATCATCCATTCTATTTAAAATAATTTTTTTAAAAAAAACTTAAAAATAAAAATCAATAACATTGTACACTTCAACATAATACAAGAAAAAAATTCAAAATAAATTTTAAAAAAAAAAATTTTTTAAAAAAAATTAGTAGTATCGTACGCTTAAACATAATACAACAAAAAAAAATTAAAATAATTATTTTAAAAAATTTAAAAAAAAATCGGTGACACCGTACTATTAAATATAATAAAGTAAAAAATTTAAAATAATTTTTTTTAAAAAAATTNTTCTGTTACTGTATTCATTGAACATGCAACCCTAAAATTCTTCCTCACAAAGAAGGAAACTAAGCCTAGGCTCTTAAGATGGATACTCTTACTCCAAGAGTTTGACCTGGCCATTAAGGATAAAAAGGGGNACCGTACTATTAAATATAATAAAGTAAAAAATTTAAAATAATTTTTTTTAAAAAAATTAAAAAAAAAACCGTTAACACCGTACGCTTAAAGATAATATAAGAAAAAAAATTAAAAAAAAAACGGTGACATCGTACACTTAAATATAATATAAAAAAAATTCAAAATAAATTTTTTATATGTGAACTTTTCTCGCAAGGACACATTTGTGTCATTTTATTCTCTTATATCGTCCTTCCATTTGTACCCAGAAAATAATATCACCTAATAGGTGATATTCATTAATTCCATGTGAAAGGCATTAAAGATACTTTTAAACCAGGTCGGTATTACGATCCAAAAAATAATACTGTCTATAAAATACTAAAAAAACAAGGTATAAGATAGGTACCACGTACTATTTCCCTAATTCTATCTCTTTATATCACTCTTATCTCCGAAACAAACTAGCCCTTATAGGCAAAGTTATCACCTTTAGTAAATAACATTTAATAACAAAAAATTTACAACCACACATTTAAATAATATTTAATGACAAAAAATTGACAGTCACGCATTTTTGCGTACCTTGCCGCTTTTTCCCCACGGACCATAGAAAAATAAGGAAAAAAATTATTCACCTCTTGTCCAGGACTTCACTGCCGTATGCATGACACATCATTCTGATAAGGCACGAAAATTTCTTTAGCACATAAGTTCACACATTCAGCTCCAAAAACTGGCACTTTACTACACTATAACTAAAGCTTATTCATACGGTAGTTACGTGGTCATCGTGTACAAGCCAATAAATATGATACAAAATTGTGCTCAAGAACTGCTGCTTAGCTAACTCCAATCTCATCCAAACTTTCTCAATTTTTATCATGGATATTTACTGCCATTTAAATAACTAATCTAGAGAGTCAAGATACTGTAACAAGAGAGTTCCCGGCAATCAGAGATCAATCTCACATATCAGAAATTGATGTAGTCGGCCGGGTAACTTACCCGGAATAAGAATCAATTACCTCCATCCAGTTGATGATAGAATTGGCCCAACAATGTACCAGGAACCACAAAATGAAAAAATCTGATATGCTTCAGTGATCTCGAATCATCTGATCTTGGAACTATGGCATCTTCTCAAAAGCTCGTTTGATCTTAAGAGCAGCTCTGACGACATTTCCCCTTGTAATAATTCCAACCTTTAACATTGCAACAGGAGAAAAATTAAAATTTATTGTTGCTTACTGCCGATAGGCAACCAAATATAATGAAATCCCAGCAAATGAACACTAATAAGAGGATTAAACATACTAATGGTCCCACAATTATGAACTCAGTCGCACTTTGGTCCGGATAAATTGTCACTTAGGTCCTTAAAAGTTTGAAATTTGGGTTTAAAAGGTTCAATAATTATATACGACCTTCTAAATTGAAAACGAATTGATCATGTGCAAACACGTGAAAGTATCTGGTGGGCATTTGGGAAACAATTTTGATGACCCACCAAAGTAGATGGGTCAAATCTGACTCATCTTTCTCTCCCACTCCGATCAATCCAACCCCTCTCCCTGCCCAGCAGAAAAAAAGAAACAGAAAGAGAAGGAAAAGAGGAAGAAGAAAACTAGTAGAAGCCACTTCTGCTGTGAAAGCAAAGGAACATGAGAAACTAATTCTCCTTTCGTAGAAACATCTTCGCCTTGTTTTGTCCACACTGCAGCAAAGTGCGGTAACAAAGCCAGAACAAAACCCTCAAGGCAATGATCAAATGGAGAGAAATGTAAATGAATAGGGGGAAAAATATCACAGGGGAGTATGCCAACCCAATTCTCCTCATTTTCATGTTGGGCATTTAAAAAGCAAATAGAAACAGCTCCACAGTCCAACACAATACAACGGTACCTCAAACAAACGCCCAAAGCCCTCAATTCTCCAAACAATAATAAACAGCAACAAAACTCTCAGAACCCACAAAAATATGCATGGTGAAAAAAATTATACAAGGTGATGCTACAACCAATCAATCAGAGCAAAATTTATGGCTCACAATTCTTCAAAAAAATCAAAAACTACATGCAAGAATGGCTAAAATATCATAATCAGAGGCCCAGTTAAGAATCTTTTTTTCTTTTTTTTGAACCATGCTAAGAACCTTGTTAAATAAGCAAATTTTCAAGTGTTTCAAGTAATGAAACTTATATTGAAAAAAGCAACAACCAATAGACCTATCAGTAGACAGATGCGAGAAATCCAAGCCATCCCCATTTTCCAGAAACCTCTACCCTGCAAAGCCATCAATGAAAAGGACCCATTTCTCTGCAAACCCCCCTCATATCCAAACAACCAGTACACTGAGGAAAAAATGTGTTCTCCTTTGTCATGTGTTCTGCTGATAAAAGAGAGGAGGGGAGTAGATGGGACAACTTTGACATATCTTCTTTCAGGGTCTTTGAAAAAACTTCCACCAAATCCCCTTAGATACCCTCATGAGTGTCACTCATGACCAATTCCACTAGTAATTTAGGTGGTTATCAATGATCAGATGATCAGACCTTTAAACACAAATTTCAAATTTTAAGGAACAAAGTGATATAGTTGGTTATTGGCGAACCAAAGTGCAGCTAGGTGCATATTTGAAGGACCATTATTGTGTTTAGTTACAAATATAAATATAAGATTTACCAGCTTGCCATCACCATCTACAACTGGCAGTCGACGGTATTTTGTCTCTAGCAACAACCTACAATTAGAAAAAATAATTAAGTGTACATAGAGTTCCAACTTCCACAAGCAAGAACATGATTACATTTTGAGTGCACATGATGGTTTCTTCACTCTGTGAATTAGGCATAGTTGAATATTGTCTGTGAATTCAGTACAATAGTTGCCTTTGTACAGAAATAGGTGAAACACGATTCTAACAAACCCATATGAACTCTTTTCCAGACAGTTAAAGTTGTAGAACAGAAGTGCCACCCTAGAGAACTGTCAGAGGACAACTGGGACGTTGGAATATGTGCTTGTTGGTTTTCCAATCCTTATAGCAAAGCCATTCAAAAACTTGGACTATCTGATTGCAATGACAAAACGCCACATCTAAACTACCCAAATTGATGTACTTGAAATTTGGAAACAATAGGACACAAGTACCTCACAGCATCCTCAAGGTTGGTAGTTTCACGAACAACAAGCGGAGCAGGTGTCATCAAGTCGCCAACAACTTTCCCATTGGTTTTGCCAAGCAGTTTCTGAATCTCATTGAATGTCTACAATACTATCAACAATTAGAGAAAACAGTAGAGGACAAAGAATTCTGTCTCACAGTGAATAGCTACAATTTCCTCTGCTTTCTAATAGAATGAATGTAACAAAGGAAGAGAAAAATGGTACATCTATAAATTCCAGTTTTAGGTGCTGTCACCATGTCTAATGGACACTCAAATCATATCACATCTTCTACTATGCAAATATGCAGAAAGGTTAAGGACTACAAGTCTCTCCATACAGCAAAACAAATTTTCATGGTAAGAGCTTCATAAAAAATTCTTGGACAACATGAATTATGGCCGTAAGAGGAATTATATTCCTTTCATTTGACATGCTAGCTTTACCAAGACAGGGACCCTAAACAATTTGCTCAAGAAATGGCAGAGGCAAGCCCACAGGCCATCACATCTTCTTTAGCAATTTTATTCTAACAAGAAGACCTTAACTTTATAGGAGCACTTTCTAATCATTTATTCTTAGTTAGATCAATTTGTAAGTTCAATTTTTACAATAATAGAACTGTGATCACATGTCAATGCAAGTGATTGGAATCCAGCGGTTACTCGAGTACACACACATTTGCAGAGGATCAAGAGTTATCAAATCCAAACTAATTCACCCATCCAAGGAGTAGCTCATTACAAACACATATTTAGGTTGTGTTTACTGATATAAGATATCACACAGAACAAAATAAAAAAGAGATGACACTTTTTGAGAAACAAAATCCATGTTGTTCAGTCATCAGTGTTTCAATCGGTTCACTATCCAAGAGATTTGAAACAACTATAAGAGAGGCTCAACTTACCAGGGTCACTGAGACCCTTCTTGAGTTAAAAGGCCAGCTTAAAGCCCCACCGAGTAAAACAATCTATAGCATGGTCCAATCTTGACCAGTTCATAAGTTACCAAACGAACTTCAAAGGTGGATCACCAATTCAGTGATCAAACAAAACAGGACAAGCCAGAAAATAACGCCCGTAAGTACCAAACCGATTGCAGTGGTGGATCACCAGTTCAGCCACTAGACTGAGGGATCCAGACCAGGTTTCCAACTCCTATGTAGGCCATGCTTTTTACTTTTACATTGTATGATCTTCAATTATTTTCTGTATTAAAATAGTAGGGCCTATGGGTTAGGTTCATCATAGTTTCCCCATTGGGTGATTGAATTTGCAAAGAACTCTACGATTCACAAGTACAGCATTAATAATCAAAAGATTGGACATGAAAAAAATAATCAGAAAAAGGCCAGGGGATTTTGCAAGCATTTAAAAACTGATAAGAAAAAGAGGAGATTATTACATACTTTCCAAGTACTATCGACATCAGGAAACAGGTTTGTGTCAGCTTGAGCCCCACCTAAATGTCAAAAAATATATATATAAATAATTTTGTTGGATGTAAAAAAAATCCAATCAACATCTACAAAGTTCATATATATTTCTTTCAAAGTCTGTACATAATTTTGAAATTTTAAGCTGGAGAGAAAGAGACGGACAGTCCCACAGTAAGAGTGTGTTTCCTAAGAGACATTTGGTCCAAAAAATTGTATCCACATTCCTTAACTCGCGTAAAATATATCATTCGAGGAAAAGAAATGACCTAACAAGTAAAAATGTAGTTTCATTAACACTAGGGGTACCTGAGATGGAGTCAAGAGCTAACAAGTCATAATCTGAAACAACACCAACCTGCAGCAAAGATTTGACTTTTAGTCACTGCATCAAAGTAATTGAATCTAACTACAAGAAACATTGTTTTAATACACGGTAACAAAATATTCTCAAAAATCATAACAGCCCCTCCTCCTACTATATTATTTAGAATTGGAAAATGGGAGCGTGACAAATTAAAACACCAATCACAAACCTCAAATCATAAATAAATAAGAATATTTCTGTTCATCTTTTTTAAGTCCAAAAGTATGTCTCCTCTCCAATGGTACAACTGCCCTTGGAAACGTGGAAATGCACTAAAAGAAAATATTCACCCATGATTTCAAAGTACGAATGTAGGCAAAAATGTTATTATGACAATAATCCAGCTATAACATCCGCAACAAAGAAAATAAGGGGCTTAAAATCAAAGGATGTGAGGGTAACACAATGAAAAATTACACTGTGAGGACCGGGAGGCATATAGGAAAGACTGCCACTTGAAAGAAACTATGATTACCAATTTCCAATCTTCATCAATCACAGGAAAGCCGGTAATTCTTTTCTCCACAAGAGTCTCCAGGGCTGTTGATACAAACACTGATAAATCATACTGAAAACAATAGTAAAATACCAACATCAGGAAACCAATGATCACAAATACCTTCATCAACAGTTGTTGTAGTCTTTACAGCATGTAAATCCTCTCTCTTTGTCATAAAGTCACCAACTGTATATGTTCCTTCTCTTGGCTACAAATTGACATCAGAATTGGTAAACTGAAGTTGAAGATTCGCAATGACAGTCAAAGAAGTGTAATAAATGCAATATTCCCAGCCACCTAACCCAACCAAGGGAAACATAGGAGGTTTAAAGGAACAAAGGATAGTGTGATTTGCAAAGTGAATACAATTAGCAATAAGCTTCCATGGTGTGTCATGGTCTCATGCACAACTGCCATGGGTAAACGCCTGTTGGAAAATTTCAAAACCAAGATTAAATGACCAATGTTCAAGAAAGCCGTCAAAAACAAATCATCTTGAAGGATTAGAGAATCTTAGATTCATCTTATTCGCATCTAAGTCACGTGCTTCACCTGAAGTAGCTAGTGCTATGACACTCCGCAAGTGAATTCACTTTAGGAGCGAATTCACTTTGAATTCGCACTCTCATTTATCAAATTCGTGGATACAATTTATCAACTCACGATTTCAACTAATTCGCACTTCCACTTGCTTATATGCTTACTCATTATTATTCAAATTTTTATTTAATATGTGCAAGTTCATGACTAAAGATACGTATAAAAATAGAATGATATTTGTGATTTATGAATGCCATTTTGGGACTTTATAATCAGTACATAGCTAAAGATTAAACATTTTATCACAGTTGTGCATGCAACTTAATTTTTAAAATTATACTTTTATGAGCTTCTATGAATGAATATATGTATGCATATAATATGATGCTCTCAAGACACTCTCCGGTCGAAGATTTTTTTAATTTTTCCAAAAATCTTTCCACTTTTGCGCTCTCATTCTCACTCTCACTCTCACTCCTGGCCCTGGTCCCTCTATATATTATCTAGATGCGCATCAATCCCTCCTTCAAGAAGCAGTATTGTAGTAACCACCCCCAATCAATGAAGTGTAATTGCATTTTGAACAACGCTTGCACTTGGACTTGAAATACTTATCATAAGGCTTAATAATGTCATTGAATGCATGCTTGACAAGCTTACAAAGCATCAAACCAGGGTTTCCCGTGCTGGACATCAAATTGGTCATAGAACATGAGAGGGGCTCAAAATCGTCAAATCATGTGAAGGGAGCCATAGACGTGGCAAAAGAGGTGGGACATGCATATCTTCAATGACTACAATTGCAAACTAATAAGCAGACTCATTGGAATGAGAGAAAGAATGGGGGACGAAAGAGAAAGAATGGCTGGTAAGGCTACATTGTCCTACCAAAACACTTTGGTTTTCCATTTTGAACTGTGTCAAACAAGAACAAACCCCATCTCCCCAATTGTACGTATTCTTCCAGTAGTTAACCTTCACTCTTCACTTGGGAAATAGAAAGTGAGGTTCTCAACGACTTTCACTCCACAGACAAAGCTTTTGCATAAGCAACTGACAAGCGCTTTTGCATCACTCACTCCTAGCATATGTGTTTTTGCACAAATCTAAATTTTTACAGTGGTATTCTCTGTTGGATTAGACCAACCCAGTTATTCATGTGGCAAACTGGCAAAGGTGTCATTTCTCGTGTGCTTGTGTGTAGATGTGAATGTGGGCATGCTCCAAGTTTCATTAACATCCACTGGTTTCTTGCATTATCAAAAAGCTGCATTTACAGAAATCACCACGAAATGTTTGCGGCAACAGCCAACACTTTTTAGTCTTAACAGTTGTGAACTGCTAAATCCAACTGAAAATCTGGCACCAAAAAATTAGTCTAGCCACAGCAGCACTGAATACAATGTTATGTGGAGCCAGAAGGGATTGGACGCCACATGTGGCACATTTGTTGAAACAGTACTATTGTAACTTCATCACAATTTTTTGTAGCCTTAAAAACATGGAATAACGCATATGGCAGCCACCTTTGTATCCATTTATGTATTTTGCAGGTATCATAGTATATTTGGCGTCAAACTCGGATTTTTTCACATAAATCTGTCTAGCATTGTGTGTGATTTCTGCATCATTGTTTTTCTGTTCTTCAGATGTCGCATATCATACACATACCAGATCCTTGCCATACTTAACACTAAGACTCTAGGATACTGAAAATACAGTTGAGGATGAATTTCCTATTTTCAATTTTAGTTCCAAAAAATACCTTTTATCTACCCTTGTTGAAGAATTGGTGGAAAAAAAAAGGTTGCTCCGGGTAACATGTAATGGAAAGAATGGGAATCCCTGGATTTAGCAATTGTGCGTTTCCAATGTCCAAGTATAGTTAAACTTCATTTCATTAGCCTAACTTTGAAATTGATCTCGGATCACGTATTAGATAGCTTTTAGACTCACCGACAAATTGCAATTAATCCTGCAATAAATTTTAATAGGTGAACAACGCCTAGTACTTCTTTCTACCGACAAAATCACAGAAACTAAACAGAGCATAATGAAACCAACACACATATGCACACATAAGTAAATTTACAGAGACGATAGAGAGGTGAGGTGACTAACCGGCATGGAATTGGTCAAGCCAGCGGCCGCAGAGGGAAGAGCTAACAACCGACGTGGTGGGCAACCGGCAGAGACGTGCCGTCGGCGGCGAGGAAAAGAAATACGGTTGTGACAGGAGAGGGTGCACGGAAAATAGTGGTGGTGGACGGCGGAGATGGTACCGGAAAATGGGGCCACGACGTGATGATCAGCGAAAAAGATCGAGTCCATGATCGTTTGCGCTGAGGATGTGCAGAGATTAGAACAACGATTCGACGAAAAGAGAGAGAGAGAGAGAGAGAGAGAGAGAGAGATTCACATTTCGCATGTGCGAAAAGGTATAAATGTTAGAAAGATTTTCTGAGCGGGGGTGTTCAGAGGAGAATAGTCTGTGTTCCGCGTAAACGGGGAAGTACTGTCTCCGCCGCCAGTGACCTGAAAGAGAGCCAAGTGGGTCGGGTTGGTGGAAAATATTAGTAAATCCGACTCGGCAGTAACGGATTGTAATGGACCCCACATAACACAATTTGAGCACGATGTGTGGTTAAGAAGTCCAATCCAACCACTCCCAAATATTGCAGAATCTACCGGCAGTCGGCGCCATGCCACGGAACATATAACCTGTGAGATGTTCAAATAGTAACAGAAAGATCATGTAAATTCAATCCGCTTAACTTTGAATTTAGATAATTTTTATTTGTCTTAAACATTGACTTCCTTTTGATAGGGTCCGAGTAAACGGCCCTGACCGTAGTCCCCAGGCATAGGTATATATAGGAAGCACAATCCTTGGACCTCAGCCTATGACTCGCGTTGGAAAAAGTTACACCGATTCTTAGCTAACTACGGTGTGTGACACAGCGTAACACTTAGGGATGGTAGAGGACCCAAAAAAAAAAATGAATACTCATTTAAATTTGTCTTGTTTGGACAAGAAATGAATTATACGTATTAGACGCTGGACAGTAAACGTATACGAAAATATTCATATAAATCCGTACAGAAATAAAAGCAGAGATGAATTTACTTTTATTCCCTTCTCGCCCCCGCTATCCGTTTTATATATATATTTTTCAACCCTAACTAAACATATTTACTGTAACTACCAATGTAGAAATATAGTAATCAAACTAATAAGTGACATTGTTATGTAGTAATTTTATTAATTTTTTTTCCTAATTGTTCTTTTTTCTATTTGTGATCACTAATTAAAACTGTTAGGAGTTTGGATTGACCATACTCTAAAAACAGATAAAAGAGAGTAAGATAGTTTTGCATTTCATCGTAGGTAAAAATATTGTGAATGGAGGTTGATGAGTTTCTCTGCTAGAGTAAACTAAGAAATGAGGAGAATTATTGAATTAGCGAAATTTTAAGTTTTCATACTTTAACACTTTATGGCTGTAATATGAATTGTAATAACAAAAATTCTTCTAAGAAATTTTAATTTTTTTAATTCAATTTTATTTTTCTTTTCTTCATTTCTCTCTAATAGTTCCGTTTCTCTTTTTGTGGTTCAATGACACTTTAAATAAAATACTATATTGTTTTGGCTTTTATATTTTGCTATCTACATTATGTTGTGTTAGATTATTTAAAATATTGTTGAATTATTTAAAATTTTGAATTATGCTACTTGGACTTGAGCTTAGGCTTGGGCTTAGACTTAGGCGGGTATGGGGGAAGCGGGGACGGGGACGGGGACGGGGACGAGGATTAGAAATGTACCCGCGGACAGAAATGGGAATAAAAACTATATCCGTTAACAGAGGTGAACCGGAGATAGACGGAGTTTTTTTATGCTGGTTCGGGGATGAAAACTACACTCCCCGCCCTCGCTTCGGTCTACTAACAGACCTACTAACACTCGTTAAGACAAAAGGTCACCTAATTCGTCTGATAAAGCACTGACATACCTCTAGTGTAGACAGATATGAAAACAAGTCAACATTGCTTGAACGATACTTAATCCCCATGATTGTCGATAATGATGGTCTCTCAAATCACAATGTCACTAAAGTTCCCTATAAATGCCCCTCTAGGCCTCTAATGAAGGAGAAGGTAAATGAAAACAAACACACACAAGAGAACATGATCATTAAGTACTTCATTCAAATACTGATTTAAGCATCGCAGTTGGTTCAATTGATATCTCACCAATGCCCAGTTTGGTAGTTTAGTCTCTTCAATCACAATATCGTATTTCCAGAGATAAAATAAAGTCACCATGTTACTGGCTTCTCCAAAGCACCTCACCCAGCAAGCCTACAGGGACTGATAGGGACCGACGTATGATCTCCATGTAGTTATTGATCCATCATAACTGACGGGATGTTAGGAGGCTCAACAACCCTCAAGCTGACACGTGGATAGATGTAGTCTTTATGGAACTCAAAAGGCATCGAGAGAAGGCATCGAGGAGTAATAGCCCAAAGGAGCCAAAGGTAACTGATTGAACTCAACATTAAAGAGGACATGACTACCCATTAATGAGTACTTGAGTGACTATGACAAGGCAATTAATGAGCCTCTGTGTTCTTGAGACCCATACAAACAGTCATCATTACGAAGCATTAATGGCTATTACGCAGACCTGATGTTCTCGAGAGACCCCGAGGTCTTTTGTCTCAAGTAGTAAACGCACAGGAATAAGTGTCAAACACGATAAAATGTACTTAAATGATCAAGGATAGAGCCATAAGTGTTCAGCATGCTTCGAGCAATCACCCTATCAACCGAGTGAATTAGTCATGAGAATTTGAGTGAAAGACACACATTATGAATAGATAAGAGTGCAAGTCATTAAATGTGGAGACATGACTCTAAGCTCTTGCACTCATGGCTAGTCTATGTATAAATACTCCTCAGAAAGATGAACAAAGGTACGCAAACAAAACTAAAAAAAAATATTGTACTAAAGCCTCCAACGTCTACTGAATTAGGCTTCATAGGAGATCAGCCGGGTGTTCACCCGACCCATTTCTTAACCTTTTGGTTGTTTCAGATTCATCGTATAGTGGATCGTAATCTCTATTCGTTGCAAAAATTCTCCTGTGCAAATTAGCATCGTTTATGGGAACCATACAAACTTTTCTCATAACGATTACATCATGGTGAACACACGATCTCAAGGTAATGAGGGAGAAGCCTTCACGTGAGAAACGCGGAAGCTAACAGGCTCCCAGTGGTCACTGAGTCAAACTCCTTGAACCAATTAGATGGAGGCTAGCATGCCTCATAACGAACATTCTCCGTGGATCAATGCCATGAGGGGCAAGGCCTTTTGACTCGTGAAATTATTGAGTTGGTGGAAAAATGGATGGAAAACAGCCTTAAGCAACTTGAGAAGGATAATACCAATGTGCATGATCAGTTCGATGATTTTGAGCAATCAGGAAGCACCAGCTGGTGATGCAGCAAGCGTGAAGACCGAGGTGTCAACCGAGATGATTCTAGGGGTGAGAAGCTAGGTGCCCCGAGGAGGAGCTTACACCAACGCTTGTGCGAGAAGCGTAACCCTTGGAGCTGGGGAATGTCTTCCCCCGAGGAAAGATCAGGAGGGGATTGGCGCCGGGTAGGCCTTTCTCGATGGGATCTCCGCCATAAATTGTCAAAAGGTGCCGCGACAACTGAGTCTCATACGGATTCTACAGCAAAGGGGCCTAGAAAAGTGATGCCCCAAGAGGATCTCGAAAAATGCTTGGATGTCAAGCATCGAAGACCATACCCCAACGAGGATGAAGACAAAGATGAGCAAATCATCTCCCCATTTGTTTGGGTAATCCGAGAGACTAAAATATCGAAGAAATTCATTGTCCCCCGATTCAAGGTTTATGATGGGAGAACAGATCCTGAGAGTCATCTATGACAATAAAAGCAACTGATGTTCATTTACGACACCGATCAAAGACTATTGTGCCAAGTTTTTTCCATGAGCTTGGGGGACAGTACGATGAAATGGTATGAGAGCTTGGTTCCTAAAAGTATCAGATCTTGGAAGCAAATGACCAAACTCTTTGTCGCTCGATTCATCACCAGCAGTAAAAAGTCGAAAGACATCGGTAACACTCAAACGGAGGAGTGGAGAGTACCTTCGATAGTACGTAATTAGGTATTGGGAGGAGGTTAATGACATCAAGGCATGCCCAAAGGCCATGGTTGTAGCAACATTTTGGCTGAGATTATCCCAAGATACTGACTTGTATCGATCTATTACCAAACGGGAACTAGAAGACATAAAGGACCTGATGGCATGGATAAACGTACCCCAGGGTGGAGGAAGAGTCAATGGTGCCCAAGAATAGGGCCCTAGTGCCGAGGAAAATGGAGAAGGAACCACCCGCGAGGAGAGGGGCAGTAATTCTGGCTCTGAATGGTTTGTCCTTTCAAGGGGTGAACATAGTTTTCAAAGAACCTATTTACAAGATGTTGCACAAGATAAAAAAAAAAAGGCAACCTTTCTTTAAGTGGCCCCCAAAGATGCAAGGAGACACATCCTCGAAGGATTCAACGTCTCAGTGTTCTTATCATCAGGATTTGGGGCATCTAACTGAAGATTGTTGGGTGTACAAATCCTTTCTCGAGTAATTGGTCTCGGTCAGAGGAGGGGCTGAAGCGTCTTAGGAAGTGGCAACCGTATTTAAGTAATACATGTTTACACGGTTGAGAGACCGACGTATAATTCCCTCCAGGGAGACCTTCAAAGAGTCTCGCAAGTAGTAAAGGTGGAGGAAAGCAGGTATGGGGAGCAGTCGTCTAAGAAGCTGCGCCCTAACGCTGAGACTATCCACTTTTTCAATGCTGACCTTAATGGGTTAGTACTCCCGCATGAATACACTTTGGTAATCACTCTTCGGGTCGACAAGTTTGATGTCAAGAGGATTTTGGTGGAATCGGGTAGTTCGTTAGAGGTGATTTATGACAATCTCTTTCGCAAAATGGGGTTCACCCCAAAAGACTTGAAATCGGTAAGGACCCCCTTGTAGGTTTCTACGCCCTCCCCCTAGGGAAGATCACTTTCATGGTTAACGCCAGGGTCGTTACCATCCCAGTAGAATTTGTGGTGATGGACTCCGATTTTTAATATAATGTCATCATGGACAGGACATAGTTACATACAATGAGGGCGGTGCATTCGTCCTATCATCAAAAGATAAAGTTTTCCACTCCAAGGGGTGTCATGGAGATTTGTGGGATCAAGCATCTTCGAAAAGCTATTTTTATGTTGTAATAAAGACCGGGGTCAGTGGTCAAGCCCAAGATCGTGATCCTGAGACGGTGGTGGCTAAATAGCAATCACAGTTTGGTCGGTCTGGGGTGGATGACCCCATTACGGAACTAGCCGACCATTTCACAGAGGCCCTGATCAAGATTCTTCTAAATCCCGAGGACGAGGAGATATTCTTTTTAACAGAGACTTCAGTAGGTGGCACCAAGAAGTTTGACATAATAAGCTTTCGATGCCAAAATATCGATGTCTTTGTGTGGACTCAAGCCGAAATGACGAGAATAAGTCCTGAGGTAATGAGTCATCTGTTTCATGTGGACCCATCCTTCAAACCCGTAAGACAGAAAGCTCAAAGAATGACTCCCTATCATGCACAAGTAGTAAATGAAGAGGTATACAAGTTGTTGGGGGCGGGATCCATTAGAGAAGTGTAGTTCTCTTAGTGGTTATCTAACACCATGTGCACGAAGAAGAAAGGCAAAAAATGATGAACTTGCATGGATTTTACGGACCTGAATAAGGCATGTCCTAATGATGAATATCCACTGCCAAAAGTTAATCAGCTTGTAGATGCAACTGCAGGTCATGAACGTATCTCCTTCATGGACACTCAGGCAAGATATCATCAAATTCTCTTACATGAATTAGATCAGGAGAAGACAACGTTCATCACACCCTGATGGATCTATTACTATATGGTGATGCAGTTCGGGCTGAAGAATGTTGGTGCCACTTATCAACGCCTGATAAACAAGATTTTTAAGCAGCAGCTCGGTGTCACCATGGAAGTTTATATTGATGACATGCTCGTGAAGAGTAAAAAGGGCTCCGATCATCTCCGGGACCTTGGGATAGTGTTTGTCGTGCTCCAAAGATACGAACTGAAGCTTAATGTCTCGAAGTATGCTTTCGGGGTAAGTTCAGACAAATTTTTGGGGTACGTGATCACATAGGGGTATAGAAGCCAACCCTGAGCAAGTGCAAGCCGTGCAGAGTATCTAGGTGCTGAAGACTACCAAAGACATTCAAAAATTAACCGAGATGCTAGCAGCCCTCAACCGATTCATCTTCAAGTCCTCAGACAGACGTAAACCATTCTTCGCTATGCTCAAGGGGGCAGTAAAAGGGACTTGGGATGTAGAATGTGATCAAACACTNGTAGGTTTCTACGCCCTCCCCCTAGGGAAGATCACTTTCATGGTTAACGCCAGGGTCGTTACCATCCCAGTAGAATTTGTGGTGATGGACTCCGATTTTTAATATAATGTCATCATGGACAGGACATAGTTACATACAATGAGGGCGGTGCATTCGTCCTATCATCAAAAGATAAAGTTTTCCACTCCAAGGGGTGTCATGGAGATTTGTGGGATCAAGCATCTTCGAAAAGCTATTTTTATGTTGTAATAAAGACCGGGGTCAGTGGTCAAGCCCAAGATCGTGATCCTGAGACGGTGGTGGCTAAATAGCAATCACAGTTTGGTCGGTCTGGGGTGGATGACCCCATTACGGAACTAGCCGACCATTTCACAGAGGCCCTGATCAAGATTCTTCTAAATCCCGAGGACGAGGAGATATTCTTTTTAACAGAGACTTCAGTAGGTGGCACCAAGAAGTTTGACATAATAAGCTTTCGATGCCAAAATATCGATGTCTTTGTGTGGACTCAAGCCGAAATGACGAGAATAAGTCCTGAGGTAATGAGTCATCTGTTTCATGTGGACCCATCCTTCAAACCCGTAAGACAGAAAGCTCAAAGAATGACTCCCTATCATGCACAAGTAGTAAATGAAGAGGTATACAAGTTGTTGGGGGCGGGATCCATTAGAGAAGTGTAGTTCTCTTAGTGGTTATCTAACACCATGTGCACGAAGAAGAAAGGCAAAAAATGATGAACTTGCATGGATTTTACGGACCTGAATAAGGCATGTCCTAATGATGAATATCCACTGCCAAAAGTTAATCAGCTTGTAGATGCAACTGCAGGTCATGAACGTATCTCCTTCATGGACACTCAGGCAAGATATCATCAAATTCTCTTACATGAATTAGATCAGGAGAAGACAACGTTCATCACACCCTGATGGATCTATTACTATATGGTGATGCAGTTCGGGCTGAAGAATGTTGGTGCCACTTATCAACGCCTGATAAACAAGATTTTTAAGCAGCAGCTCGGTGTCACCATGGAAGTTTATATTGATGACATGCTCGTGAAGAGTAAAAAGGGCTCCGATCATCTCCGGGACCTTGGGATAGTGTTTGTCGTGCTCCAAAGATACGAACTGAAGCTTAATGTCTCGAAGTATGCTTTCGGGGTAAGTTCAGACAAATTTTTGGGGTACGTGATCACATAGGGGTATAGAAGCCAACCCTGAGCAAGTGCAAGCCGTGCAGAGTATCTAGGTGCTGAAGACTACCAAAGACATTCAAAAATTAACCGAGATGCTAGCAGCCCTCAACCGATTCATCTTCAAGTCCTCAGACAGACGTAAACCATTCTTCGCTATGCTCAAGGGGGCAGTAAAAGGGACTTGGGATGTAGAATGTGATCAAACACTTAATGGGATTAACAAGTACCTGAGGTCCCCCCCCCCACCTTATCTATCCTAACAAAGGGTGAAGTGTTGAACCTGAACTTATCTGTGTCAGAAGGAGCAGTTAGTGGGGCTCTGGTCAAGGAATATGAGGGGGTCCAAAGGCCTACTTACTTTGTGAGCAAGACCTTGCTTGATGCCAAAACCAGATACTTGCCAATGGAAAAGCTCATACTAGCACTGATAGTCTCAGCAAGAAACTCAAACACAATTGTCAAGCACATAACATTGAAGTCTTAACAGATCGACCCCTCAAACCCATCATTCATAAAGCCGACATATCTAGAAGGGTTACCAAATGGGTTGTGGAGCTCGAGGAGTTCGAAATAAGATAAAAACCTCGTACTTTCATCAAAGGGTAGATTATTGCCAAGTTCTCTGCGTCCAAGCTCCCACAAGAGTTGATAGCTTTTGACAATGACGTTTGGAGCCTACACATAGATGGATCCTCGAATGCAATGGGGCAGGAGTAGGTGCAATATTGGCCAGTTCTAGAGGATTCATAGTGGAGCGAGATATTAGATTGGAATTTAAAGCATCTAATAATGAGGCTGAGTACGAGGCACTGATTGGAGGACTCGATATTGCGTACTCAGTCAAGGTTAGATGCCTCCATATTTTTTGCAACTCCCAGTTGGTAATAAATCAAATCAATGGTGACTTTGAAGTTCGAGATATCAGGATAAAGGCATATCATCAGAAAGCAAAGTCAAGGATTGAGAAGTTGGGAAAGGTGGAAATATCCCAGATATCTAGGGATCATAATACCCATGTCGATGTGCTGGCCTGCCTAGCCTCGGCCTTGGCTTCAGAGGTAACTCAATGTATTATTATTGAAAACTTGGAGAATCCGAGTATAAGAGACACAAAAGCCGAGCAAGTACTACCGACACAAGTCTAAAGCATTCCGCCGAGTTGGATGGACCCCATAATCAAAATTTTGATGGAAGGAGTACTCCCCGAGCATCTCAAAGAATCCAGGAAGATTAAACTCAAGGCTTCCAAGTTTTGGATATCTCACAATCACAAGTTATATAGGAGATCCTTCTCGAGGCTGCATTTACTATGTATCCCCAATGATAAAATAGAGCATTTGCTCTATGAGGTTCATGAGGGTAAATGTGAGAGTCATACTGGAGGAAGATCCCTCGCACACAGAGCGATGTCTTAAAGATATTAGTGGTCGTACATGCAGAAAAATGTCAAGAGTTACATGTAGAAATATGATAAGTGTCAAAAATTTGCTCTCATCATTCGACAACCGATAGGAGACCTAAACCCATTAACAAGTCCTTGGTTATTCTATCAGTGGAGCATTGATATTGTAGGACCTCTCCCGAAGGCTCCTTTGGACAAGAAATTCCTCCTAGTGGCTACTGAATATTTCACAAAGTAGATCGAAGCTGAGCCTCTAAGCTGTATTTGGAACATTGAAACAAAGAAGTTCGTACGATAGAACATTATTACTCGGTTCAGAATTCCTCGACCCATCATCTCGGACAATGGCACTCAATTCAACAGTGCCACCATTTAGGGAATTTTGTTCAGAATTCGAAATACACAACTATTATTCCACTCTAACATATCCACAATGTAACAGACAACTGAGGTTTCAAATAAGATAGTGTTGGGGGGAATCAAGAAGAGATTGAAAAAAGTAAAAGGTAAATGAACCGAGGAGTTACTCAATGTGCTATGGGCGTATAGGACAACCCCGAGGACTTCAACAGGTAAAATGCCATACGCTATGACATATGGAGTCGAGGCTATCATTCCTTTGGAAGTAGGATTTCCAACAATACAAAGTCAAACCTTTGAGTCAAAAAATAATGATCAAACACTCGTCAGGGATCTTGACTTAACCAAAAAAAAGAAGAGAACTAGCATCTATCGTGCTAGCAAAATACCAAGGAGAGCTGTTAAGACAGCACCAGAAGAAGGTCTGAACGAAGAGCTTTCAAGTAGGGGACTTGGTGTTACGCAAAGTTGTGGGCAATATTTGAGAACTTACCGATGAAAAACTCGGCCCCAATTGGGAAGGCCCTTATAAAGTAATTGTTGTGGAGGGCATATAGATTACAAGACATGGATGACAATGATGTAAACCAACCATATAACAAATCAAATTTGAAGAAATATTATTACTAAGTTAACTCCTAGGCGTTGCATCTCAAAGAATTAAAACGAGCCTTGAGCTCGGTTATTAGGGGCACAGTCCTAAAGGGGATAAGACTCAACTCTTGGAGTACCACCCTTGAAAAGAATTAACACGAGTCTTGGGCTCGATCGTTAAGGGTGCGGCCCCAAGGGGTATAAGACCATTGGAGCCAAATACTTGCACATTTTCTTTACTTTATGAACTTGGAAGTTCGGGAATCAGAAACACATTTCAGTGGAACGAAATAAACTTATGAAGAAGAACATAATAATGAAGAAAATGAAAGTTTCATTAATTAAAGGAAAAGGGGTTTTGCGTCCCCTGAAGCGTACAAAGGAGAATTCACAAAAAGGCAAAAGCTAAAAAAGCTAAGTGTCTCTTGGGCCTTCTAGATCGGCCTGCTCATTAGTGTGTCCGTCGAGTATACCCTGCTACCTCAACGAGCCCTCCCCGACACCAAGTATTTCATCAAGTTCTGTCTCGACCCCCACAGGATGAAAGACGGGCGTACCGGGAATCAAAAGGTCGCCACCATGGCTCGGGAGAGATGGGGAAGGGTGCCAAGGGGAGTACTATTATTCTTGTTCAAAATCGTCACTAAGTCTGATCGATGTATTTTTGCCTTCTGTCCCAACGCTTCTTCGGTCAGTCCTTCTGAAGTCGACTCGACATGTTGCTACACTTCAGGGACGTCCCTGACTTCAGGCTCCCTGAGCGGACTATGCATTGAAAAAAGAGATGAGCCAACTTTAACCCCGACGGCATGAAGGGCCTCATCCTAGCCATGCTTAAAGGCCTTTTTCTTTGCTTCGTCAAAGGCCGGAACCATTTGATCTTGGCACTTAAAGTATAGGTTCATACATGCCTTCTGAGTTCTCTTTGACTCTCCAACCCTCTCTCCCTCTAGGGCTTTAACTTTTGAAGTCAAGGCATTGCAGTTAGCCTCGGCTTCTAGCAGTTTCGCCTCGGCGGCGAAAACTTTGAGCTCTGTCTCTTCCCTTCTCTTCGTTGTCTTAGCCTCGACTGCCTTTGTCTTGTCCAGTTCGACAGTAAAAAGCCTCGGCCTTGTGGATTAGGTCGGCGATGTGCCTAGTTTGGTCACTGATCGTCCTCTTCACTCGAAGGATATGTTCATCTTTTTGGGCCAGTTCAGCCCAAACCTCATTGGCCTTGCTCTTGTATTCCCAAAAGCAATCAATGATGACCCTCATCTGTTGGCAGGCCTAAAAAAAATGAAAAAGAAGGAAACAAAAATCATGAAAGGCAAGGCAATCAAAAAGGAATTCAAAACAAGGAAAGGAGTCGGCGTACTTACCACCAAGTTGTGTTGAATGACTCCTTGCAGGAGCCAGTTGTCCCTATAATCTTGCAGCACGGCCATGTCAACCTCAAAGTGAAAACTCCCACTGATGGGAAAAGCAACATCTGGGGAGTGGATTATGGAGTCAGACTCCAAAACAGGTTGACCTCTCCTTGTGACAGCTCGGGGAGCCCACTCAGCGAGGACATCTGTCACCGGGATGTCATGGCGCTGCTTCACCCAACATTTTGTGGAGGAATCAGGCTCCCTACTGTGGCAGTCCCTCTGCTGCTCGTCGGTCTGAGGGATTTTTTGTGGCGCCATTGGTGGTATGAATCCCTCGGGAGGATAATTGGGTCTTGTGCTTATTATTGTTGCCGTTGCAGCGGTGATGGCGGTGGCTGTCGGCATGGTGGAGGAGGGGTCTTGTGCTTATTGTTGTTGTTGTTGTAGCAGTGATGACGGTGGCTGTCGGCATGGTGGAAGAGGCGGGGGCACGATGATCAAGGCAGTGCCAGACGGCTCTCTAGTCCCCGAGATCCTCGATCTCCTTACCGTCGAGGCAGTTTCAAGGTTGTCCACTATGATGATGGGGAAGTTGAACATTTCATCTGGAGAGGCGTGCATTCAGTGTCTTGGTCGGGGTCAGCTTCTAGATCCTCTTCCTCAGAAGAGTTGTCCTCCTAGATTGAAGGGTCAAATGGCGAAGGGATCTAGGAAAATCTGGTGTAGCCGGGATTGTAGCCGAGCAGTATGTGGGCCGCTTGAGCAAAAGGATCAACCGGGTCATGGGACCAGACTTTGAGCAAGTCCTCGAAGATGACTTTGGACTTCAGGGGTTGAGCAGTGTTGCCCTTGTATCCATCTGCAAGAAGAAATCGTAGATAAGGTCAGAAAAGGAGATAAAAGCAAAACGGTGGCAAAGTATCTGCAATATACACCTAGACTTCTCGGCATTTTGGGGCAGTATAATCCATCATACTCGGGTCTATCCCCTTTCTCCCAATTGTCGCCGAGCATGATTAGAACATGAACATATCCCTTGTCCGAGTCCGACATCTGTGTGATCAAATACATAGAGGGGTCTTGAGCCTGAAGTTAATATCTGCCCCTGCTAACTAATTTCAAGTCATAGCAGAACAAGATTTCATCCACCCTTAGGTTCACCTCCAGCTGAGTATTTAAGGTGACTACACTCATGACTATTCTAAAAAAACTAATACAACATTGAATGGGGAAGAACTTCAAGTGCATGAGTACTCTTAAAAGGAGGAGAGGCAAAGGGAACCTAACTCCCCCTTCTATAATGGCCTTGGTGAAAAAGGGCATGAGTTTTACACTCCCTATATTGGTCCTATGGAACTAGGATCAAAGACAAATGTATAAATGGGCTCAGGAATGTTGTACTTAGCCCTAAAAGCTTGGATATTGTTGTCTTTCACTTTGGTTCTCCTCAACCTACCAGTATCCCTAGGCCTAACGGGTTCCCTCACTATGGTTCTTCATATTCTGGCTATGGATGGGTTTGTGAAGAACGGTAGAAGAAGAATGGTAAGATTAAGGAGAAATTGTGGGAAGGAAGGTACTTACATATGGAAGATCTTCGAAAGAAGTGCTCGGGGGAGTAAGAACAGACGCTTGGGAGATCAAAGATGTTTGCTCGAGAGGTGATTGTTGAGCGGGAATTCAAGGATTCAAAGTTTGTAAATAGCCAAGCAATCTCCTATTTATACACTACAGTAGGGGCAGAAATCGAAGAGCCAAATAATCAAGTAGAAATTTGAAAAATGCGGCACCAGACATACAAGTAACCGCCCCTATAATCCAGGCGTGCACAGAAAACCTCCACTCTCTATCCGCCACTTGTCCCACGTTGTAAGGAAAATGGAGGCTGGGGGGCATTTGATGAGACGTTAGGCGGCTCAACAACCCCCAAGCTGACACGTGGATAGATGTAGTCATTATGGAACTCAAAAGGTGCCGGGAGAAGACGTCGAGGAGTAATAGCTTAGAGGAGTCGAGGGTAACTAATTGAATCCAGTATTAAAGAGGACATGACTGCTCATTAATGAGGACTCAAGTGACTGTGATAGGACAATTAATGAGCCTTTATGTCCCCGAGACCCACATAGACAGTCATCATTACGAAGCATGAATGGCTATTATGCTAACCCGATGTTCTCGGGAGACCCCGATGTCTTTTGTCCCGAGCAACAAACACTCGAAAATAGATGTCAAACACGATCAGATGTACTTAAATGATCGGGTTAGGACCATAAGTGCTCGGCATGCCCCAAGCAATCAGCCGAGTGAATTAGTCATGTGGATCAAAGTGGAAGTTACTCATTATGCATAGATAAGAGTAAAAGTCATTAAATGTTGAGATGTGACTCAAAGATTTTGCACTTATGGCTAGTCCAGGTATAAATACCCTTCAGAAAGATGAACAAAGATATGAAAAAAAAACTAAAAAAAAAACACTGTGCTAAAGCCTCCAACGCCTACTGACTTAAACTTCAGAAGGGATCAGTCGGGTGTTCTCCCGACCCCCTTTCCTAACCTTTTGGTTGTTTCAGGTTCATCGTTCGGCGGATCGCTATCTTTATTCGTTGCAGGAAGTCTCCCGTGCAATAACCAATGGATTACCTTTACTATTTTTGCCATGTAATGGCTCTCCAAGAAAGAAGCAATGTGTTCATCTACAAAGCCTTCACGTCCAATTAAGGGAGCCACATTGACATAACTTTACGAACAACCACCTAGGTCAATCTTTTATCTCTCTATTTTGTCTTGACTTTTTCGCAACTCAAATTGCTTAATGATTATTAATGTGAAAATTGAAGGTGAGTTCCCCTAAATGGACTTATAATAACTCGAGTTTTGGAAGAAAATTTATTTGGGAGTAAGTCCATGTTTAAACTTATATGTAAGTCCTTAAGTCCACTTATTTTTTAAATCTCAAAATTACCTCTAATAGTGTTAGTTTTGTCTAGTTATGGAAAGTCGCATAGGTTAGATCATTGAGATATATAGGAAAAATCCTTGATTGAGTTATATATGGAAATCGTTTATTAAATATTATGATAATTAACAGAAGTTTTATATGGAAGTTATATATTTTAATAGTTATATATGGTAAATTGATGTACGAATAAATCGTTGGTCTATTAAANTATATATGGAAATCGTTTATTAAATATTATGATAATTAACAGAAGTTTTATATGGAATTTATATATTTTAATAGTTATATATGGTAAATTGATGTACGAATAAATCGTTGGTCTATTAAATCAAAATCAAATCACAAAATTTTCTTAATAATTCAAAATTTCCTTTGCATTAGTGTTATTGTAGTGACACTAATGTTATTATAGTGACACAAATGTGATTGTTTTCCTTAAAATACTCAATACCAAAAATGAAGAATTTCACCATTTCAAATAGTAACACAAACTCAATCCCAATTTCACCAATTTCAATTCATATATAATTCAATCAAGGGTTTCTATATATACCTCAACAATCTAACATATGTGAAGGAGATGGTAAGTCAAACATCAGTTATTGATTTTCCAAAGGATAGAGGTACAATAGCAAACTTGACAAAAAGTGGACTTAAAACCAAATAATTTTTTTGTTGGACTTATCTCTAAATAAGTCTATATAAAGGGACCAACCTCCAAATTTTTCATTATTAATCTAACGATTCTCATGAAATTTTTTTTAAAACTTTTATCTCTCATCTAACTCCTTTTCCCTGTCTCATATTAATTGATACAACTTTCTCTCCCTCTATCTCATACTGTCACTCCTATCTCACACGTTTTAAACACTCTTTTATCTCTCGTGTAACTCTCTCTTGAAGGACTATATATATCTAATAATAATAAAATACATATAATACATATTAAAATTCTAATAACACAGATTATTTATAACAAATTATAGGTTCATTAACATATATCATAAGTTAGAAATTTTATTTAGGATGAACACTTTAATTATGCACTCCAATTTTTTTCCTCCTAACCAATTACACTATATAATATATTTATATTTATTATATTATATTTGATACATGAATCTATTTAACATAAGAAGACCAAAGGATAATGAATATTGTATATGTATAAAAAAAGTTGACTAATTATCACCATTGTAAAAAAAATGAAGCTAATTGTCATTTTTATAATTAAAAAATATCAGTTATTCACTAATAATTCATTAAATTTATTCAATAAATGATATTCTAAATATTATCACTAAAATATTAGCATAGTAAAACTATTAAATTAAAATTTAAGAGGTAAACATATTAAAAAAATAAAAATCGATTGACACATAATAAAGACTATAATCAAATAAAAAAAAAAACTACACAATTGAAAAAAGAAAATTATAGAGTGACCACAAATAATATGTATGTCATCCTATATATATCTATCGACCTATATTTATATCTATACCATCCTAATTAGATTTTCATATCTTTTACATCTCTCTTCTAGTTCTCATACATTTTAAACACACACTATCATCTCTTATATAATTCTATCTTTCTGTTTACCTCATACTCACACTTACACACACACTCTCTCTCTCTATCCTAAACGCATACATTAATAAAGTAATATATAGGATTTGAAGAGTTTGACTTGGACAACTATATATATCTAATAATAATAAAATACATTTAATATCCATTAAAACTTTAATTTCTATCTAAATCATACTCTCATCTCTTATAAGTTTATCTTATCTCTCATATAACTCTCTTGCTCTATACATCGGTCAACACACACAAGTCAATATCTACTTCTACCAAAAAAAAAGATATTTTTTAGGTATAATAATTAAATATATAAATTATGTGTATGTTGATATTTTTTAAGGGTCGTGTTTTTAGAGAAGTTTTATCAAAATTTTTTAGAAAATAGTATTTTCAAATTGATTTTGAATTATTTAACTAAAGAAAATAATAAAAAATAAAATACTGTTTGAAAATATTTATATTTCATGACCGATGCTCAAAATTTTTTGAATTACTTAATGCCTTCAAACACGAATTATTACTAATTTATCAATATATTTGTTAGTAATTAATGGATATAATTTAGACCTCGTAGATTGAACCTCAGTGATCGAACATCATCCTAACATAACATGCATTCATGTATTAGGCGAAACACAACACTTGGCATTTCACACCTGACAGATCCCATGGGTCTTTGAATTAATCACTGACACACATCTGATATTAGGCACATGCATGCATGGGTTTGTTTAATACACATTTAACAGTGCATAACTAGCTCTAATGATGACCCTTTAAACCAAAATTTCACTCAACCTCGACTATAAAACTCTTCAGTAATGAAGGGTAAAACAAACAAAATCAGAGGTTCCTTTATTACTTTTCATCCGATAAAACCTACTTATTGACTTAAGAATCGAAGATGATTTAGCTGGAACCACACCGATTTCCTACTAAAAGTTTTCCTTGTCAGGTCTCTAGATTTCTAAGCTAGTTGGAGACGACGACTTTTGATCAAAGGTCTCCGAGCAACGACCTCTCCACTGAAGTCTGAAGTCCAAAAAAAAATTACTGATTGATCCATCAGTAATCAAAGGCTCAAACGAGAGTAAGGCAACTTCCAGATAGGAGTGTCAATTTTTGACTCGAACACGAACCCGACTCGAACCGAATCCGACACGAACTCGAAAATAACACGATTCGTTGACATGAAAAATAAATGGGTCAAATTAAGGTTCAACACGAATAACACGATTAATGAGAACTGTAGATAAAAAATAATTATTTATATGAGTATTTTAGATGCAAAATAAGAATTTTATAATTTTTTTTTATTAGTTGTTGTCAAATTAAATAATTTTTTATTAACACGAATATTGACAAGAACCTGACACGTACCGAAAGTGATACGACACGAAAGTGACACGACATGACATAATTGACACCCCTACTTCCAGACTATAACAAAAAAAAAGAGATGAGACAATAAAAGTATGTCTCATGAGTACCACCAAGCTTAACCAAGTAGATGGGCGCAATATCAAGCTTCCCATGACGCTCCTCATGGCATGATCATGTTTGGGATGCTTTCATGACTCATTGACCAATAATCCTAACCTAATATGGAAGAGCTCGTATCCTAAGCATAACATTGTACAAAATTAGCAAAAGTTCAAGACGCTCGTGCGAGGAAAAAATATGCGTATAAGATTCACTTGAAAAAACACAACTCATGGAAACAAGAAGAGAAAGACAAGTCAAGCCTGTCAATACAAGCATAACGAGACTCCCACTCTCCATTCAGTAATTCACATGCCTCTAAACACGTTGTAAACTCGCCTTATATTAGATTTTATGCTAATGTGTGATTCAAATGGCTTTAGAAGCTCAAAAGAATGCTAAAAAAATATAATAAAGCTAGGCTTTGGGTATTCAATTTAGATCACAATCACCTGATCAAGGAGTGCCATCAACTTCAAGAGATGAAATATTAGAAAAATAAATAAATTCGAGAGAGGTTTATGTTGTTTGTGGTGTGATAAATATTATAAAATCACTTATTAAAAATTTTAATTTGAACCATGTAAAATATAACATAACAGTTACAGTAAAGAGTTACATAGAAATAAAAGAGTTACAACAGGGTAACGAAACAGTAACAACAAACAGATACACGTAGTTGTTTGTTTAAACAATAACAATACTAACCCGATTGAAGAACATGAACTGTTATTGAACTTTAGGTAGATCAAGGCTAGTGTTTGACACTATGTCCTTAAAGAAAGATATTCCCCCCACACACGGTGCTTATGAAAAATCGAGCACTTACCTCTCAGGATATAATAATCTTTACACGAACAGAAGAAGCACTCCAATTTGCTTGTCCAGCGAACCAAAATCGTGTTGTGTACTCTCTAAATGAACTGTCTTAATGTCAAAAATGATATGTTCTAATGTTTGCTTTATTGTCGAAATAAACTGATTAATTGAATTAAATTGATGGAAATGAGTCTGGGTATTTATAGACACATTGATAACTTTTCGGACAGTCACCTTACTAAAGGACACAACCCAGAATGACAAGACACAACAACTAGTAGACACCTCGAGTAACTGTTCTTCATGCAACTCAGAATTTCGAACTGGTGGGAAGCAGAAATCAGAACCAGTGCGATCCAACGGGTACAGAAAATTTATTTCGAGTCGCCCAATTATTTAAATAAATTTTTTCTAAAAAGATAGGGTTTGGTCTAAACCACACCTGTACCCGAGTCCAGTCCGGTCGGGTCAGGTTGTGGTGAGGCGAGGCGGGCAAGCAGTGTGCGCGCGCGTGTGTGGTTGAACTAAAGACATGTTGGTGCTTGCTCCACTCATAAAATTGTAGTACCCCTTGGAGCCTAATCCCATAGAGAAAACTTGGCCTATATATGTCCATATTTAATTTATTCCTCAATCAATGTGGGATTGGTGTCACATCTTATATTGCACTTCATTTATTTTCACATTTCAAGAGGGTCACTTTGGAGCCTATTTTCTCATTCATTTCTTACTCGATTTGAGCAAGTAAATATAATATATTATTTTTCTCATGAAGTAGAATATGAACCCATGAAATTTTATTCAAAATAACAATCGGGTCCCACTTTAATTTAGGCTCAAAGTCGACCAAAATTCAATTTTTACACTTAAAAAATTATTTTGGTCTAACAATTCCCCACATGAATGGAAAATTGGTTGTTAGTATGCAAATGATAATATTGACACACTATGAAGAGCACATAATTGAAAAGATCGTACATCGAGATAGGTAGCTTTTGGTCTTGAACTTTCCCTAGTGAAAGCCCATTGGACTTACCGGCTAAAAAATAAACGTGATATTTTAAACTATTCAGCTGTTTGATAAATCAGATTGAATAAACTTCACATAGTCTCTTTCCTAATACAATTTGTTTTCATGATTGTGTTCATTTTGGCTTTGAACAACTCCTGATTTTCATGAGTACCTTAGAGAATTCAGCTTTTACAAATTCTCATAGGAGCGACCTCTTCACACCCATATAGGTGACTCCTATTAGGAATATCCTATAATATCTCACTTGGATTTATCAAGGGATAAGAGTCACTAAAACATAGCTTACCCTAATAAACTCTGCAAGCAGCACTAGGTTATCACAGGAATAGGTTGGAGAATTTATCTCCTTAGTACTTCTTTTGAATTACGCATAATTCGATTGTCCCTTTGAACCTAAATCTTGGGATCTCCAGTTAACTAGATTGGGTTGCCATTAAGGTAACTCTTGTGTCATAGGCTTTAATCTCATTCTCCCTGATGTGCAATTTACTTGTTCTCTCGTCAAACATTTTCTAAATGGATCCGCTAGATTATCCTTTGATTTTATATAAGCAATAGAAATAATTCCATTTAAGAGCAATTATCTAACGATATTATGTCTACGACGTATATGGCTAGACTTACCATTATACATGTCACTCTATGTCCTACCAATTGCAGATTGACTATCGCAATGTATACATATTACTGACACAGGTTTAGGCCATATTGGAATATCCTCTAGAAATTGGCGAAGCCACTTAGTGCCTCTCCTGCTTTATCTAAAGTAATAAATTCAGATTCCATTGTAGATTTGACAATACACGTTTGCTTAGAGAATTTTCAAGATACAACTGCACCACCAAGTGCAAAAACATAACGACTTGTGGATTTTGTATCATTCATATTAGATATCTAGTTTGCATCACTATACCCTTCAAGTACAGTTGGATATCCTGTATAGTGCAATCCAAACTTCAGGGTATATCTCAAGTATCTAAGAACCTTGATAATTGTCTTCCAATGGTCTACTCCCAGATTACTTGTATGTCTACTCAATTTACTAACTGAGTATTCTATATCTGATCTAGTGTAGTTCATAACATACATTAGACTTCCAATAATACGAGAGTATTCCAATTGTGATATGCTTTGACCAATATTTTTAGACAAATGAAGATTTATATCAACTGGTGTTCTAGCAATACTGCTTTCATATTTGTCGAAATTTTCAAGTATTTTCTCAATGTAATGTGTTTGAAATAATACAAGTCCATCAGATATTCTAGAAATTTTTAATTCCTAGTATAACATCTGCAACACTCAATTCCTTCATGCCAAATTTACTAGACAATATTTTCTTGGTAGCTGTAATAATATTATTATTACTACCTATAATAAGCATATCATCCACATATAGGCAACAATGACATATCCATTATTTGTGTCTTTAGCATAGACACATTTATCACATTTATTAATTGTGAAATCATTTGACATCATTACCTTGTCAAATTTCTCATGCTATTATTTTGGTACTTGCTTTAAACCATAAAGTGATTTAACAAGTCTATACATCTTCTTCTCTTGTCCCGGAGAAACAAATCATTTAAGAAACTATTTAGGATAAAGTGATTTAAGTCACCATTTAGGAAAACTGTTTTCACATCCATTTGGTGTATCTTAAGATTATGCAATGCTGCAATAACTATGAGCATACAAATAGATGTTTATTCTTGTAACGGGAGAATATATATCAAAGTAATCAAGACTTTTCTTTTGTTTGTAACCTTTAACTACAAGTCTAACCTTGTACTTATCAATTGATCCATCAGTTTTTATTTTTCTCTTGAAAATTCATTTACACCCCAATGGTTTACTCCCTGGTGGAAGATCTACCAACTTCTAGGTGTGATTTTGCATGATGAATTCAATTTCACTATTTACAGCTTCTTTCCACATAGGTGCTTCAGGGTGGACATCGTTTTATTAAAGCTTTAAGGCTCATTTTCTAACAAATATGTTAGAAAATCTGGACCAAAAGACTTGGAAGTCCTTGCCCTTTTACTGCGTCTAAGTGCCTCTTCACTTTCTTCATTTATAGACTCATTGTCTATATTACTAGTCGCACTATCATGAGCTCTTTTAAGAGAACTCTCATCATATGCATTTTTATTAGGAAAGATATTTTCAAAAAATGATGTATTTCTTGACTCAATGATTATATTAACATGTATAGTAGAAATATCATATTTACGCATGAAAAAATGATATGCACTGCTATTTATTGCATAACCAATAAATATATAATCAATAGTTTTAGGTCATATCTTAATCCTTTTGGGAATAGAAACCATCACTTTAGCCAAATACCCCCACACTTTTAAATATTTGTAGGAATGACTCCTTCCTTTCCATAATTCATAAGGGGTTTTATCTAGCTTCTTGTGGGGTAGTCTATTTAAAATATAATTTACTGAAAGTAAAGCTTCCTCTCACAAGTTTTGAGGTAATCCCGAACTAATCAACATGACTTTCATCATCTCTTTTAAAGTTTTATTTTTACGTTCAGCAATTCTATTTTGTTGAGGTGTATAAGGCGTAAGTTTGATAAATAATACCATGTTCATGATAGAACCGATCAAAAGGTGAGTCATATTCACCACCTCGATTACTTTTTATTGCCTTAATCTTTTTGCCAAGTTGATTCTCCACCTCATTCTTATAGTGCATAATTTTTTTTAATGTTTCATCTTTACTCATTGGCAAATATACATAGCAATATCTTGTGCAATCATCAATAAATGTAACAAAATATTTTTTTTCACTTCTAATTTGAACATATTTTAACTCACATGTATCAATATGAATTAACTCTAGAGATTCAGTACTTCTTTCAATATTATGAAATGATGCTCTCGTTAATTTTGATTAAACACATACCTCACATTTATAATTTGCATTAATATTGAATTTAGGCAACAATTCTAAATTCATTAATTTACGCATAGTATTAAAATTAGTATGTCCTAATCTACCATGTCATACATTGGAAGACTCAAGCATATAAGCAGAAGATGTGTTATTATTATTAAAATTTAATACAATTGTCATTACATTCATCTTAAAGAGCTCATCGCTTATATATCTCTTGCCTACATAAATTTCACTCTTGGTCAGTACAAATTTGTCAGACTCAAAAACCAACCTAAAACTTTTTTTACTCAACAACGATCTAGACACAATATTCTTTCGAATTTCTAGAACATGTAATACATCATTGAGAGTAAGTTTTTTTCTGGAAGTCATCTTCAATATAACCTTTCTTTTGCCTTCAATTTTGGAAGTGTAGGAATTTCCCATAAAGAGTTATTCTCCATCATTTATTGCTTCATATGAAGAGAACATTTTCTTATTCGAACATATATGTCTAGTGACCTTGGTGTCCACCCACCATTCCTTGATATTTTCTACCAAGTTTACTTCAGATACTACAGCAGAAAAACTTATGTTAGAAACATTTTCAGAAAGTTTTTCTACCTCTGTTATATTGGCTTGGACAACCTTCTTCTTGTGGTTCCCTTGTATTTTACGGCTTCGACAATTCTTTGCATGATGCACCGATTTATTGCACACAAAGTAATTGCCTTTGAATCTATTGGAATCACCACCCTTGGCCCCTTGCTGGCCAACATACTTCCTTTTCTTGTTGGTTTTATGTCCCTCTTTAATCACATATGCTTTTGACTCCATGGAATGATTGTCAACTTTCTTTTTGGAGACTCTATTATCCTCCTCAATCCTCAATCTCACGATCAAGTCTTCAAGTTTCATTTCTTAGCGTTTGTGCTTCAAATAATTTTTGAAATCCTTCCAATTTGGTGGTAATTTCTCAATAATCGCAGCTACTTGAAAAGATTCACTAAGTATCATCCTTTCGGCATGAATCTTATGTAGGATCACTTGAAGATCTTGAACTTGACTTATGATAATCTTGAAATTCACCATTTTGTAGTCAAAGAATCTGCCCACAACGAATTTTTTCATTCCAGCATCCTCCGTCTTGTATTTTCTATCAAAGGATTCTCACAGCTCTTTAGCCGTCTTGATTGGACTGTACACATTATATAATATGTTATCCAATCCATTAAGAATATAGTTTTTACATAGAAATTAGAGTACTTCCATGCATCCACCGCAGCAACAACTTGGTGGTTGATCTCATTTTCACTACAAATAGGAGCATCCTCATGAAGAAACTTTGTAAGATTCAACGTAGTGAGATAAGATAACATTTTTGGTAGCCGTCTTTTAAAATCATTCCCATTGAACTTTTTGGGTTTCTCCCCATGAGACACATGAGTAGGAGCAAAAATAGGTATCACAGACACAACATGATTTGTAGTAACAAAAACAATATTATCATTTGCAGCTATTTCTGATAAACAAGGATTACAAACTATTCAAAAATTGAAAAACAGTAACACTTTTCAAAGCAAGTTATTAAAACAGAGACAATGTCACTATTTTGTGTTGCTGTTTTGAAGTTACTGTTTTATCGTTTCTGTATGGTGTCACTATTTGGTATACTGTTTAAATTATACAGAGAACAAAGTCACTGTTTGGTGTAACTGTTTGAATTTAAACATAAAAACAGAACATGCAATTTTTTCACAAATTTTCAAGCCTCTCTAAAATATCACTGATCGTAAACAAACCAGGTTTTGCAATATTTTAGAATAGTCTAAAAAATTAAAACATGTATCAAAAACATAACAAGCAACTATACAAATTCAAAAATCTGTCTTAAGATTGTTATTTGTGGTGTGCCAAATATTGTAAAATTATTTATTAAAATTTTTTATTTGAACCATGTAAAGAATCACAAAATAGTTACAATAAATAATTACATAGAAACGAAAGAGTTACAACAAGGCAACGAAACAGTAACAACAAACAGACACACGTAACTATTTGTTTAAACAATAAAAATACTAACCCGATTGCAGAACAGGAACTGTTATTGAACTTTAGGTAGATCAAGGCTAGTGTTTGACACTATGTCCTTAAGACAGATTTCGCCCTACACACGGTGATTATGGAAACCGAGCGTCTACCTCCCATGATATAATGATCTTTACACGAATAGAAGTAGCACTCCAATTTGCTCATCCAACGAACCAAAATCGTGTTGTGTACTCTCTAAATACACTGCCTTAATGCCGAAAATGATATGTTATAATGTCTGCCTTATTGTAAAAAACGAACTGATTTATTGATTAAATTTAGACACATTGGTGACTTTTTNCTCTAAATACACTGCCTTAATGCCGAAAATGATATGTTATAATGTCTGCCTTATTGTCAAAAACGAACTGATTTATTGATTAAATTTAGACACATTGGTGACTTTTTAGATAGTCACCTTACTAAAGGATACAACCTAGAATGACCAAGACACAACAGTCAGTAGACACCTCGAGTAACTGTTCTTCATGAACAGTCACAACTCAGAATTTCGGACTGGTGGAAAGCAAAAATTCGAACCAATGCGATCCAACGGGTATCGAAAATTTATTTCAGGTTAAGAAATTTTCACCCAATTAATTAAATAAATTTTCTTCAAAAGAGATAGGGCTTGGTCTAAACTACACCCGTACCCGAGCCCCGCCCGGGCCAGCAAGGGTCGTGGCGAGGTGAGGCAGGGGGGGGGGGCAGCGCGCGCGTGTGATTAAATTGAAGGTATGTAGGTGTTCGCTTCGCTCATAAAACTTTGGTACCCCTTGATGCCCAATCTCATAGAGCAAACTTGGCCTATATACGCCCATGTTGAATTTCTTCCTCCACTAATGTGGGATTGTTGTCACATCAAAAATTGTACTTAATTTATTTTCACATTTGAAGAGGATCACTTTGGAGCCTATTTTTTTATTCATTTCTTACTCAATTTGAATAAGTGAATATACTATATTATTCTCCTCACATAGTAGAATATGAACCCACAAAATTTTATTCAAAATAACAATCGAGTCCCACTTTAATTTAAGTTCAAAATAGACCAAAATTCAATTTTTACACTTAAAAAATTATTTTGGTCCAACAGTCTACTATGTAATAAATGTTAAAGAAGTGTTACCATTACACTCAATATTTACTCGAGTTATAGATACCCACAAATCATATGTTCCTCATTTACATTAATTATCACCTTTTAGACCATTCTGTAATGCCAACGAGGCAATTCTCCGGAGGCATGTATATATGGGGGTGTTTCTGTAAGTTTCGGGAAATCAAGAGATCTTTAATTTTTAACTAAAACTCAAGGTGGCATAAGTATAATTTACTCCATTTATAAAGCGGTGCGCCTCTACCGAGGCCACCCGACCGGTTTTGTGATCCAAACGGGTCGAAAGACCCGGCAATGACTTTTTAGTGGGGTCACAACTATAATCCAACGGCGTAGATTTTGTTCTGTAGCTACTCTAATAAGCTTCTATTAGGGGTGTTCACCCTACTCTACGGGTAGAAAATATACTCTTTCATATTCCTATTTGATAGATGTAATATTCTTATCCGATTAATCGGGTAGGAAGTCGGGTAAACATGTTTGTAATAATTAATTTTTAGATCATTTTAACAATTTAATTAAATAACATGCACCAATTTAACAACACAATAAATCAATTAACACTAAAATCTAAAACAACTACAATCAAAATTATAATAAAATACAAGAAAGTATGAATATCAATTCACCATAATTATTACACAAATACAATAAAAATTAATTTAAATTTAAAATTTAAATTATACAAAATATATTAAAATTATAATTACTCCGCTAGGGTTTAGGATTTTTTTTAATTTATATATATATATATATTAAAAAATTATTACGGGTAAGGTAGGATAAGAATACAGAAATAGATGACTATTCTATATTTTTACCCGAAAATTATCAAAAGACCAAAAATTTTTTCTTATTTTTATCTGATTTTTACCGCTAATCGTTTACTAGAGCATAATAGAAACTTCCGACCGGGCAAAAATTTGAGCAATCATAGCTTCTACTATATTAGAACTAAACAGCTCACCTTTGATTTGCAGTGAGCAGTTCAAAGCTGCCCTCCTTATTTCTCTCTCTCTCTCTCTACCCTTTCCGGCGTCGCCGTTGCCACCGGCGGCGATCTCACTCCTTCCTCTGTCGGTTTTCTGACCAATCTATCCCTATCTGCCCTTCCCTCTCCTCTCTCTATCTATATCACTCTATTCAGAAAAACAAAAAGAAAATCAAACAAAAAATTCCAAATTTCGAGAGGGTTTCGTTGTCTTCTATCTCAATTTTCATGCTATCAAGGGTTTGATTACTATATATTCCGAATAAGAAGAGGAGAGGGAAGAGGAAGAAAAAAGAAAAAAATTAATTTTTTTTAAAATTAAAAAAAAATTAGGGTTTTGGTCTTTGATTGAGATGGCACAGGTTCAGGTTCAGCCTCAGGTGGTGAATTCTGGTGGGAACCAGTTCGTTGCAATTTATGTTGGAGATCTTGAGGTGAATGTAACCGATTCGCAGGTATACGATCTGTTTAACCAGCTGGGTCAGGTGGTTTCGGTTCGAGTATGCAGGGACTTGGCTAGCGGAAGGTCACTTGGTTACGGTTATGTTAATTATAGCAATCCAATTGATGGTTAGTTGTTTACTTGGTTTTTGATTCGTCATTTGTAGTTGGTTTTATTGATTTATCTGTGTAATTGGTTTGTGTTATATTCTATTTGTTTGATCTGTACAACTGTGTGTTACAAGTATGTCGAAGAAGGAAGACAATTAATTGATTGAGTGTGATTTTACAATGTAGGTGTTAGAGGTGATCATGTTAATAAAGTACTGAGCTTGAAAGTATGTCATGCCCTTGTTCACATTCTTATTCACATTAGGAAACTCGTGTTATAAGAAAATAATTAGCTTGGAACTTGAAAGTATGCTTCTTGGTTTTGATAGTTGAATTTGTTAACCCAAGGATTTTAGGGCGATTAGGAACAAGATGGGTGATTTAATAGAAGGAGACAGCTTGAATTTGCAATGATGTAGAAAGAACTTAGAAATGAACATCTTAAATTCATTTACTAAATGCTAGTTAAGAAGAGGAAAATTTAAAGATAGGCAATAATCTTACTCCTTGGCATTTAAATATACTAGGTGCATTGCATGGGAAAATTTTTGTTAAAACATTTGATAAAATACATAAAATTTTAATTATATAGCCAAATTTCTAGTCAAAAAAAATATAGTTAAATTAGATATTATCTCTTGTTTATCATGCTTAAATTATTTGTATTGTAGATTAAGAGAAAAAGATACATATATTGATTTTTTGGCATCGGAAATGATATTGTATCAATGAAATTGTCGATGTGTATTAATATTAAGATTTTGAAAAAAAAAAGTAATATTTTTATATATCCTATTAAGAGTAATATGACAATCTAAAAATTTTGAAAAAATAGAGATTTACATGATATGCTAGAGGTTAGTTTATTATTTAATTATAGAGGGATATAATGGTAATCTGCATATTTAAATACAAAAGGACATGCTAGCCTTTATAGTTTCTTAGGACAAAATTGTGAATCAAATATTTTTCATATAAGGTATTTTTATTAGTAAGATAGATTCTCAGAAGACCATTTCCTTGATGTTACTATTGTTGCCTTTTAAAGAAGAAATTTCCTTAGGCTCTGTTTGATTGATGGTAAAGGGAAGGAAAAGGAGCACTCTAATTGATTTCTTTTTCTCATTTGTCCTTTTGTATCCAAAATCCATAAACCATTAACTTAGGCTTTGTCATCATTGGGTTAGTTAGAAGCTTTGTTGAGGTCAACTCATGAAATCAACAAATGAAGGTTGTCTTCTTTTCATTTGAGGAATCTGCTACTGGACTTGACTAGGCTTGTTTAGAGCCCTCATTATCATGATCAATTCATGATACATGACAAAGCAAAGAGGAGCTGCTCCGCAAGATGTCATGCTTAAACTATTGGCCCATCTAATACTATTTGTTGTTAAGTGTGATGGGCCAAAAAGTCATTTGTGGGCTTCATGTGACGTGACAGGGAGCATGCTGTTTTTTCTCTTCTTTTTTTTTGCTTTACAATTTAAGTTACTCTTTTGTTTTTTCTTATCTGAATCATGCAATGAGTTATAAATTGTAGTCCTTTCCTTTGTCATGCCTTACGCCTTCGTTCTGTATTGCTGACAGCTGCGAGGGCATTGGAGGTGCTGAACTTCACTCCTCTTAATGGGAAACCCATTAGGATAATGTATTCTTATCGCGACCCTAGCATACGGAGAAGTGGGGCTGCGAATATATTTATTAAGGTACTAGTTGGTGTATACACGCGTTGCACGTGAATTATATGAGTATGAAATAGTATATATTGAAATTGTGGACCATCTTGATATAGATCTATTACTTCTNTTTAATTATATAGCCAAATTTCTAGTCAAAAAAAATATAGTTAAATTAGATATTATCTCTTGTTTATCATGCTTAAATTATTTGTATTGTAGATTAAGAGAAAAAGATACATATATTGATTTTTTGGCATCGGAAATGATATTGTATCAATGAAATTGTCGATGTGTATTAATATTAAGATTTTGAAAAAAAAAAGTAATATTTTTATATATCCTATTAAGAGTAATATGACAATCTAAAAATTTTGAAAAAATAGAGATTTACATGATATGCTAGAGGTTAGTTTATTATTTAATTATAGAGGGATATAATGGTAATCTGCATATTTAAATACAAAAGGACATGCTAGCCTTTATAGTTTCTTAGGACAAAATTGTGAATCAAATATTTTTCATATAAGGTATTTTTATTAGTAAGATAGATTCTCAGAAGACCATTTCCTTGATGTTACTATTGTTGCCTTTTAAAGAAGAAATTTCCTTAGGCTCTGTTTGATTGATGGTAAAGGGAAGGAAAAGGAGCACTCTAATTGATTTCTTTTTCTCATTTGTCCTTTTGTATCCAAAATCCATAAACCATTAACTTAGGCTTTGTCATCATTGGGTTAGTTAGAAGCTTTGTTGAGGTCAACTCATGAAATCAACAAATGAAGGTTGTCTTCTTTTCATTTGAGGAATCTGCTACTGGACTTGACTAGGCTTGTTTAGAGCCCTCATTATCATGATCAATTCATGATACATGACAAAGCAAAGAGGAGCTGCTCCGCAAGATGTCATGCTTAAACTATTGGCCCATCTAATACTATTTGTTGTTAAGTGTGATGGGCCAAAAAGTCATTTGTGGGCTTCATGTGACGTGACAGGGAGCATGCTGTTTTTTCTCTTCTTTTTTTTTGCTTTACAATTTAAGTTACTCTTTTGTTTTTTCTTATCTGAATCATGCAATGAGTTATAAATTGTAGTCCTTTCCTTTGTCATGCCTTACGCCTTCGTTCTGTATTGCTGACAGCTGCGAGGGCATTGGAGGTGCTGAACTTCACTCCTCTTAATGGGAAACCCATTAGGATAATGTATTCTTATCGCGACCCTAGCATACGGAGAAGTGGGGCTGCGAATATATTTATTAAGGTACTAGTTGGTGTATACACGCGTTGCACGTGAATTATATGAGTATGAAATAGTATATATTGAAATTGTGGACCATCTTGATATAGATCTATTACTTCTTCAGTAGTTTGCACCAGATTTGAGACTAATATCAATGGTTGCAACCAAAAAAAAAATGAATAGCCAAATCAAGTATATAAATTCTAGAGACCGGAATAAACCACAAAGGTCCAGGAAAAACAAGCTTGAAGGAGTGACACTGAAATAGTCCAATACCTTAGTGGCATCAACTATTCTCGCCTCTAGGAAAAACCCGATCTAATTTTATTCCAGTTCATAGTAGTGAAGTTCCAAACACACTATAAAAGCAAATACTCAGCTAAATACTAATCGTAGCATCTCTAGAAACAAAGATTAACAGTCCTGAATGTTTTATATTTTGTGGGCATGAGCATGACCAAATTGGACATAAGATGACAGGTCTCAGTAACTTCAACATTATATCAATCTACTATTAGTAACAAAATTTCAGCTTCAAATTGTTGACAAAATGCATAGAGAACAGTAACCTTACTTTACTATAGAAAGAAATTCAGGTGAAAACACGTATCATAAAAATATCATTTCAGAGGTACTAATGATATTGAAAAGAACATTAACAGGACATAATTCCACAATTCTAGTGTACAAAACTTTTTCCAGCCCAAGCACTCATGGCATTGTGACCGATGTAAAAGAGAAACCTCCATCCTTTCAACCGCCAAAGCAGGAAAGACAAGACTCATACACCACCATTTAGTTTTTTGGAAAAAATAGGTAAAGGAAAAAAATTCTTAGGTTGTTAACAAGAAGAAGCCGGAAGCCTGCTTGTTGTCCTGTTAAGGATTAATTTGGTCACTGGACAAGAGGATGATACATACTTAACCATATTCATTTCCTATCCTTCACTTTCTCTCAAAACCAAATTAAGCTAGCCTTGCAAATACCTTGCTTCATAAGTACAATTTGAAGTAGACATGGTAGCAGGTTCAATTCTCAAGTCATCTCAACTGCCCAACTTACAACTGTTCAAATCATCACAATTGAGTTAAGTAGTTCATCTAAAGCCTGATAAGAAGTTTTTTTGGTTGAATATGTATCAAAGCTCAGCTTGAATGGTTGATATACAACATTCCAAGCTTCACCCTAATGCATGTGGTCATTGGTTCATCTAAAGCCTGATAAGAACCAAATATAATTTCACCAATTTGTTTAGTTTATACTCTAAACTTCATGGACCAGCGAAATTTTAGACCCCTTACTGTTTGTTATTGCAATTAGGAAACATAACATACTTCACAGCAAAAAAAATAATCATAACATACTGCAAGATATACGATTTTATTGAGCTCTAAATCTATTTTTCTATCAAATATAATAAGAAGCTAGATTTTGTCAAATATTCCAATTAGTTTCCCGTTGAAATAACAAATCAATAACTGTTTTCATGCACTCATACACCACATAATTTGGAAATACCATACTTGTTACCAATAATGCAAGAAAATGAAATTAAATAAAAAAGAAACAACAAACTTGAGATTTCATACTATGCATATCAAAATTGGGCTGCTACTAATGGGCTGACCCATTTGCTTTTGGTTGAATGTTTATAATTTCATTTCACATATGAGCAAGCAATTTTCTCCATATTTGATGAACCGAAGAATATCTATATATAAACAAATCATTAAACTAAAAATTTTGAAGTGGTACAATTGCATGTAGAAAGGGATTATTACTCTTTATTGTCATAGACAATGGACTTTTTAAACCTTACATTTTATTTATGCTCTTCTAATATTATCCTTGAAATTATATCCTCTGGAAATCAATGCAAATGGAGAACCAATATTCCCTCCCCCTCAACTGACCTTTATCGTTAATGGAAAGAAAGCAACCAAAGGCTCCCGCTGAACATACATTGGCACCTTCCTTGGATCCTTTCAATGCTAGTGCTGATATTATAGGAGAAATGGAAAGAAATAGACAGTATGAGGGTTGGTGAATCACAAGGCTCCTTAAGAGAGAGTTGCTGGAAGGTTGGAGTTTTAAATTGTAACTAATACATTGAATGAAGATGAAATGCATGGAAAACCATGAGGTGTAAACAGTAGTGACAACTATGGGATCAAGATCAAGGACAAAATTGACTTTATGGAATACATCAAGGATAAACTAGAAAACAAAAGTTTTTCTTCTTAGCTACTTTTTATTAGTAATATAGAGTAATACCTTTTGTGGTTTCATTTGACCGGGCCCTAACCAGTTGTTCAGTTTGATTTGTTCATTTTTTGTTAAAAAATGTTCTAGTTTTTATTTTTTATCTTTTGGTTTTACTTTTGAGTCTCATTTGTTTTGGATTGACAGAATTTGGACAAGGCAATTGACCACAAAGCACTACATGACACCTTTTCTACATTTGGGAACATTCTTTCTTGCAAGGTAGCTACTGACTCCTCTGGTCAGTCAAAAGGCTATGGTTTTGTGCAATATGGCACTGACGAAGCAGCCCAAGAAGCTATTGAAAAGCTGAATGGTATGCTATTGAATGATAAGCAAGTATATGTAGGACCCTTTGTTCGCAAGCAGGAAAGAGAAATGGATGTGGACAAGACAAAGTTTACTAATGTCTATGTAAAGAATCTGTCCGAATCAACAAACGAAGAGGATCTAAGTAAAATATTTGGTGATTTTGGAAAAATCACCAGTGTCGCAGTGATGAGAGATGTGGATGGAAACTCAAAGTGTTTTGGCTTTGTCAACTTTGAAAATGCGGAGGATGCTGCTAGCTCTGTGGAGGTTCTTAATGGACAAAAATTTGATAACAAGGAGTGGTATGTAGGAAAAGCCCAAAAGAAATCTGAGAGAGAGCATGAACTGAAACTTCGATTTGAGCAAAGTGTGAAGGAGGCAGTTGACAAATCACAAGGGATGAACCTATACATTAAAAATTTAGATGATAGCATTGATGATGATAAGTTTAAGGAAATGTTCTCTCCGTTTGGCACGATAACTTCATGCAAGGTTTGTGGCGTCTATTTATCTAATTGGAAATCGCCTGTGTAGTTCGATATGTTAGTGGTTTGATGTTTACTGAAGTTTATCTGTTTTAACATATCAACAGGTTATGCGAGACACAAGCGGAATAAGTAGAGGATCAGGGTTTGTTTCATTTTCATCTCCTGAAGAGGCTTCTAGAGCAGTAAGTTGATCTGTCACATGTTTATGTTGAACTTTATCATAAAATACCTCGTGATTGCTTCTTTTGGTAGCTTTTGGAGATGAATGGCAAGATGATTGTTAGCAAACCTCTATATGTTGCACTTGCACAGCGAAAAGAAGAGAGAAGAGCAAAGTTGCAGGTATTTTCTACATGCTTGTCCTGATTTTCAACTAACCCTAGAGTGACAGCAAAAGTACTAGAAGGGGAGACAGTCTTAATTTAGTTGTTACAGGATGTTGGCCTGCTAGTTACTGCTGTTTTCTCTTAGCACAACCTTCCAAACTTTTTGCTAAGGAAAAATATAATTTATTTCAGAATTTTTTGACTTGAAAAAGATGCTACACAGATTAATGACATGAAACTTTAGGTGTTTTATTGCATCAAATTCTGTCAACATTCTGGGGAGAAAACATGATTAATTGAAATTGGTTATTTCTGTTGCTTACACAGGCACAATTTTCTCAAATGCGTCCAACTGCAATGGCACCTGCAGTCGCTCCTCGTATGCCAATGTACCCCCCTGCTGGTCCAGGTTTGGGACAACAGTTATTCTACGGACAAGCACCTCCTTCTATCATCCCTCCCCAAGTAATCTTATTATTCATATAGTTTTCATCAATGTTTCCTGTCAATATTATTCGTATATATATCTTCCATACTCTGATAATCTGAACTGTTTTAGATTGTGGAATTACGTATTTATACTCCTTTTGTTGAGAATAATCCATTCGAAGAAAAGATCCCTGTATAAAACACCTACGCAGAGTTTTTGATTGGATGATGAAAACACTATCACAAAGCTGCGATTGTGAATTTCGGCAACTGTTTAGATATTATTGGTGTACCCGTGGGCGTGGGCGTGTGGAGAATTCATACTTTTCTGCTTGACCAAATGTTTACATCCGTCATTGTTAATCGTTTGTTTCTGCCCTGGCGTGTATGGACATTGGTTTTTTCTAGTTACACACCATTATGATATGATAAATAAATATCTGTTTGGACTGACATTTACCTGTATTGAAGAGACAGTTGCTCTTAGTTATGAAAGCACACTTGTTGACACCTGTTTCAAGATATATTATAGCTGCATTACAAGTTTGTTTTTCAGTATAATCATTGAGAGGATTGTGTTTGGCATCTAGTCTTTCTGTTATAGTAAAATATGTTGATGACAAATTCGTTGACTCGGTTTATATGCTTGTTAGCCTGGTTTTGGGTATCAGCAGCAACTTGTTCCTGGTATGAGGCCTGCTGTTGCTCCCATGCCAAATTTCTTTATGCCACTAGTTCATCAGGGGCAGCAGGGTTTCCGTCCTGGTGGCAGACGTGCAGGACCTGTTCCAGCACAGCGGAGCCAACAGCCAGTTGCACTAATGCAGCAGCAGGTTGGTGGTAGTTCTGCAACCCCCCACCACAACAGCAAAAAAATAAAAAATAACAAAAGGAACGAATAACACCCAATTGTTTATTGTTCTTCGCATTTGTTACATTTTGATGCCTTTTTTGTATGACAGTTGCTTCCTAGGGGACGTGCATATCGTTACCCTCAAGGGCGTGGCATGCCTGATGTTTCCATGCTGGGTATAGCTGGAGGCATGTTTCCTGTTCCATATGAGACTGGTGGCATGCCGTTGCATGATGCAGCAACAACTCAGTCCATTCCAACTGGGGCTTTGGCTTCTGCCCTGGCAAATGCTACTGCTGCAGAACAGAGGACGGTAGGAACTTTCCTCAATTTATCCATTTGTTTATTTTTGGGGCAGTAGAGTAGCGGATTGGAGAGGTTTATACTAATTAAGTTCCAGTATATCGCTTGCAATGAGGGTTAGCAATTAGCCATTCCCACTAAATAAATTCCAATATCTGGTCGCATATTTAATTTTTCCTGGAAATTAATGAATAATGACCATTTTACACCACAACAGTCATTAGCTGGCCCCTTTTCATAGATGATTTATCAGTTGTCTTTTTGATACACAGATGCTGGGTGAAAATTTGTACCCGCTTGTGGAACAGCTTGAGCCTGGTATGGCAGCTAAAGTTACTGGCATGATTCTGGAGATGGATCAGACGGAGGTTTTGCACTTGCTTGAATCCCCGGAAGCTCTGACCGCAAAAGTTTCCGAGGCAATGGATGTCCTGAGGAATGTTACTCAGCAGCAGCATGCAACCAGCCCTGCTGATCAGTTGGCCTCATTGTCGTTGAACGATGGCATTGTTTCCTGAATGCATGCACTTAAAATGATACTACACATTCTCGTGACTGCTTTTCCGTACATTGGGTGAGACTTCGATTTTTTTTCGAGTTTTGTGGTGGGAGTGCGCTGATTTTGTTATGACCTCTGCACTATTCTGTTTTGTGTTTGTTTTTAAGACCGTGATGATACATGTGCCTTGTGTCTTGCCTTCATCTAATGCTTTTACTAATGTGGAACAGTGTTCAATTTGGTATGTCCAATGGCTACAATTTTATTTTTTTTTGGTGGATATTGAAATAAAAGGATGATACAGAGGAGAACATTCAGAGATCATCATTGACAGACTCTCATTTACTAGTGGGATTATAAGACTTCTGATTGAATCTGTTATTTCTCTCGGAACAAACCTAGTTAGCTTTAATATAGGTTCTAAGACTTCAACTTTCAATCTTAATGTGAAAAATTCCGCCGTTCCTCCACCGATGACAACCGGTTTGACCTTTGTTTTTCTTTTTCTTGGAACATGTAGAATGTGCATGGCAAACGGTTGCGCCTGTAAGAGCTCAGGTAAGGTAGCTTACCAGCTGAAACTAAGACGATGTAAGACACTTACCATCACTCATTTCAGTTTCGTTGTTTCATATATACCAACGACTGAGTTTAAACAGACTAAAGTTCCACAAATTCTATTCACAAGTTAGACAATTAACTAATTAATGTATGTAGCACAAAAGCACACATCTGGAGGGCCTACAACCTGTTTGACAATTTGTGCACCCATCCAATTCGTAATCTCAGCAGCCTCAAAAAAGGGCCAAAACTGGCTGTACCGTCCACCTCATAATTTAGGCATTAGGCATTTGGTCATACAGCACGCCTCAGCCTCAGCCCTACATCTGCTTCTCTGTCATGTTGTATTATACCAGTGTCGTGTGAACTTGAAGTTTGCGTTTCAGAGGAAATCGAAGGCTCATTCTGTCTCTCTCCTGTGTCTTCCCCAAAGTTATGAAGCCTACGGCCAATCAAATAGCGATCATCACGTATTGAATTGTGGAGGTTGGTGAACCAGACATGAAACCTCTTGCCACAAAAGCACAACAGGCTGAAGCCAAGGCATCCCAACCAGGCAAATCGATAGACAGCTGAGTTAACTACCAATGGGTAGCCAAATACTGGGAACACTCCTCTTGCTAAAACATAGGGAACGCACAGCGCAGTAAGCAGCTTCATAATGATTGGAAAGACAATCTCCCGCAGCACCCAAAAGGCCTGCAGCCTCGAGAAACCATCTTCTCTCACCCTTTCAAATTTCATTCTCCAACTCTCGTCCACCAGCGGCATCATGTGATCCAGCATAACCTGTTTAAGAGCAAAACAAGTGCAAATTAACATTTAGTCCCTTTAAAAAATATAATTTATTTCTTTTGGAGTCTTCAGACACTGTTTGGAGTTACATGGACTGGCATGGGACAGTTCAAGAAGGAAGGATTTTTCAATACACCAGGCTCTTCTGATTGTCTTACGCTTGTGCACTCAAAAGTCTGGGAAAATGGAGGGTGGCATAATATTTGATGCAACGAAGTGATGAGATTTTTAAAATATATAAAAGATGGAAACAATTCAAGGAATTTGGAAAAACATATAAATTATTCATTTCATGACCAATCCCAAGTTACAAGCAGGTGAAGAAGAAGAAACAAAGTTTAGACCCATTTAACAAGAACAACCCTGGCTCCATTCTGGGAAAGAAGCATGTGTATTGCATAGTCAATTCGTCATTGAAGAGAACTTGATCTATTTTAGTGAGAAAGGAACTTGGTTATATAAAGAAGACAAGAATATAAGAGTTGAAGAGAGGCCACAGGATAGGAGTCAAAACAAGGTACAACATGGTTTATTTTGAGAACTTGACCACTTTGCCATATCTCATCAGCAAATAATTGCATCATAATGTAAGGGGATACAAGACAAGGGGTCATCTATAACTGGCGATGGGGTAATGACACCACTAGAAGAGAGCTAGGGAAGACAAGATTTAGCACATGGTAATAGAACACCTAAGTTTCATGTGCAGAGGCAACAAAGGGTGGCAACTTTTTGGAACAGGCCACTGGCCAGCTAATGACTCAAATACTTCCAAAGTCATCCTAGTTAGTTTGTTTTATATCTCAAAGACAGATGCCACAGAAAAAGAAAATGATAAAAGGCTCACCAGTCTGGTCCAGATCTTGAGAAAGATGAGTCCCAATGCCCAGTCCTGGTACAAAAGGAAAACCGGGCTTTCGTCCACAGGTACCCGCATGGGCACAATTACCAAAAGTTCAAAGAGCAGTCCAATCAACACCGGGATGACAAAAATCTGGAAGGCAACGGCAGAGTCAGAGACGCTCGAATAATAGAGGGTCAAAAAGAGAAAATTGAACATTGGAGAAACAATAACCAGGATAGGTTCTTACCCATATTGATAACAGTGCAGAACTCTTCAAAACTATGGCACACCACTTTGAAATTTGGCCTAGCAAAACTGCAGCCCTCCTTGTTCGGATGTGCTCAATGGAATACCTTGCTCCAGCAACAGCAGTCCAAATGACATAGCTCCCGATAATGAAAGCATATAAGTCTGAACAGAATCAGGCAGTGGAAAGTTAATCTTTTTATCCCTATGGCAAAAACACATTGACTATACCAAGTGTAATTAACCATATTACCATTGCACTTGATACCGTGTGTTATTGGGAGAAGAGGGATGGCATTGAAGAGTGCCCGTCCAAGTGTAACAGGTACAACAATTAAGGCAGAGTTAAAGATAAGTAGTGTCATCCAAGCCACCACCAATAATAGCACAATGCGAAGCACAAAGCCATACCTACTGAAAGACGGAATCCAAAAAAATTAGAGGGAGACAAAAAAAGTTAAAAAATTTGAAACTCAACTCAATTATGCAATTGTTATTTGTTCATAAATATAGGCACAGCATTGTCTCAAAGAAAAAGAATTTCAGGAAGTTAAACCAATGTACAAAATACACTAAAATACTAAACAAATAATCCTAGGGAAGAATAAACCTTGAAAAAGGACGTAAACAAAAGACACATAAATAAAGGCACAATTCAACTTAAGTTTTCAAAATGATAACAATGGTTCCATATCCAAATGGTAGCACAACACAACATATCAGGAAAAAAACAAAAAAAGTTGAAGGCATCTGAAGATTTTTTCAATAATAACTGAGCACATGCTACGGTAGATATTCATGCTAACATGAGTAATGGACATCCAGAAAATAAAATATAGCTAGTTGATCTTTCTACATTGTTACTACAGTAGCATTTTTTTAATTCATTTCAAAAACAAAATGCATAAAGAGACATGGAAAAATAATTATTTGCCAAGTAGCGCAATGGAATTTCGTTCTCACAATGGAGTCCAATATGCTCTCCCCTAATGAATTTCAATCTGTGATATAAAAGCAAGTGTGAAAGCTATTAACATTGAAGTTGCACGGTAAAATGCAGGCCGGATAGGACAATAATTGAAATACCCCAACTTCAAACTAAAGCCAACAAAGATTTTATAGAAATTTTCCTGAAATGACGTAAATTTTATTCCATTTCCAACAATATAGTGATTGAAATTTATCATATTACAACTTACTCTGAATCAGATTGTTCATCATCATCATCATACTCCTCTGCAAAATTTGAGTTCACTGCCGTTTGCCTGGCTCTGTTCAAATCATCGGGGGGCATAACTACCAGAGCCCGATCCTGTCCACCGGGTTGTGCATGTATTCTATCCTGCCTTCCTGCTTCACCATTTCCATTTTCCTGGCCACCATTATCCTCAGGTCTAGGCAATAAGAAATCAGTTAAACCAAGCGCCCAGCCAACTGCAGTAAACCAATAGCGGAGAAGAGACTTGATTGTTGTCCGCAATTTAAAATGTTCAATGGCAAATGGAATGCAGATTTGAAAGAGAAGCATGTCAGCAGGAATTTCTGTAAATGGATCAGATACACTGCAATATACAATTGTGAATCTGTTAGTTGAACGAAGTGGTTATATATCATACTGAAAATTGCAACAGAATGGATAGGATACTGTGAAACCATCTTACGAAATATCCAGTGGAAAAATTGAGGGAGCCATGCGCATTGCAAGTTTAACTGGTAGAAACACCAGCATCACTATCAAACTCCCATAAACAGCTACAGACAACAGAACCCTACGAGCATGCTTGTGCACAGGATCATCGATCAGATCACGGAATGGATTGTAGTTGGGATCAGCTGGATCCCGAAGAAAGTAAAGAACTCCATTACGCAAAACCTACCCAAAGCATATGAGGATTAATTAGAAAGTAACAAAGGATTAGTAATTTGAAAATTATATACAAAACTTGAGCAGCAGAAGATATACCCCTCGTAGAAGGCTAACAAAGATACTTATTTGAAGCATATATACAATTCCTACAACCCAATGGACCAACGAGCTTGCTAATGGAGACACTGAAAAGAACTCTAGTCTTTGCGCAATTGACTTCCCAAACATCCTTATAGTACAAACATCTAGCCACCATCCGCACATCAAAGGGAAAACCCCAAGTTCAATGACAAGAAGGAAAGCAACCTTAATCATAGTCATTAAATGTCTCATTGCTGCCAAAAACTGCCTCAAGAGAGAAGGAATTGTCTCTGCAATTGAAGCAATACCATAGAACCTCCCCGTAGTCAAAGGCTCACCTTTAGTATACCGAATCACCGCAACAATTCCAAGGTAGAAAAAAACAAGAGAGAATATAAACATGTAGCCGACTGCAAGAGTTGTAACATCAGAAAGCCTTGATGTCCCAATTGATGCCCCTTTCAGAAGATCAGCTGAAAGTGGTGTACTAATATTGTTTGATACTTCATTCACTCCAGTAGCATTTACTTTCAACATTTCTGCAACTTGGCCTAGCAGACTGTTTTCCTGATTATCAGAAGTCAAATTTGCCACTGCAGTCAATGAATTCTTCAACGTAATATTGGCCAAAGAGAGGGCTGACTCTGTAAGTGGCATACCCGTTGCCAACATTGGACTGGTAGCAGTTGACAAAAGCCACGTTAAATAATAGAGTATAATCCGTCCTAGTGAAAACGGAACAAAGATTACAACACCAAGGAATATCATATTGCTTGCAAGAACCTGCATTAGAGAACCCCCAAATAAAAGAGCACGTCAACAAACCATTGTCAGTATGCGAAAATTCAATATATTTAACAAGCCTAGAAAACTGTGGGGTTGAGAGGAAGGGATGATGACCCAGATCACAGGAAGAATATTTCGAAAATGGATTCTGGGTGCATGCAAGTCTCTACAAAATGCATGAACTGTTTTATCAAGCAGCTGTAAGTGAGATACATTTTCCAAGACTAAAGCAAGCTGGAAATAAATAAACTTAATAAAATACCACCACCCCTCTCTTCCTTTTAAGCATGAAGCAATGAAATTATGAGATGTTCTCCACACAAACAGCATTGGGAGATGGCCATATCTGACCTCCTATAAATAAGGAGTAAACTAGATTGTGAAGTAATAATGTGTCATCGGCTGAGGTAAAGGTAAAGGTAAAGAATCAGAGATCCCACCCACACCAACCAATGCTCATTGCATCTGGATGTCTGCAATAAGTGTCAAAATTATATGCTAGCATGTACTGTTTTGCATGAGATATCCTGCTTTAATGCTTTTGACCGCCAAAAAAATACAAAAAGGAAATTGTGTTTTAGATAAAGCACAAAAGCTCCTTGCCACGATGACAAGAGTCACTTCCCCGTACTTAACTATCTACTAATCATAAAAGAGCCCAGGTCGCAAACATAATGAAGCCCATAGTTTCATGCTCAAATTGAATCTAAAAGTAGGAAATCACCAACAGCCTAATGTTGATAATATTAAGTATGGTCATCACAATTCAGTGCAGTTCGAAGCGAAGAACTGAAACAGAAGATGGATCATGATACTGGGGGTGGTACACGCTAAAATGAAGATTGGGTCAGAAATACAAGGAGAAAAAGACTCACAGTGAATGCATTTTCAACCAAATGGAAAACGGGCCCCTGCATGCCAACTAGCTCATCAAAAGGTACATCCTCTGCACCATCAGCATCATCCAAGCCATCAAACATCTGTTCAACATGTGCCTCAAGACGAGCTGCCTGCATCTCCCACCGAGCAGCAACATTTTCTGCATTCCTTCTGAATAGTTGACCAGCTCCAGCAATTCCTTGCCCTCCACCAGCATCTTCACCATTTCCATCACCGACAATATTCCGATTTGCTTGTCCAGGAGGCCTTCTTGCAGCACGAGCACCATTTCTGTCCCCTTCATTCCCTCCGTCAGCATCCTGTCCTCCAAGTTCTCGTAGATGTCTGAAGTAATCCCTCAGAGAAGTGGCCCCGAGAAAGATAAATACAATACTTGCAGATAGTAGGAACCCATGCAGACAGTCAGTCAGAATAACTGTAGTAGATATATGACTCACGAATAGTCTCTGGGCTTCACCAAAACTCCGAACAAATGCCAATCTCCATATCCAAAATGTAATGAAGGGTATAATGAGAAGCCAAACCGAGAGTACAAAACTAAGGCGCAAAAAGAATTGCAGAACATGGCATGCTTTCATGGCCATCCCAACAATAAATTCCTGAAAAGGAAGCCTTGCTGGAGCATTCTCAGCATAAACTGGGGAGAATGAAAATGCATGCTTGCAGACCTGCATTGCATTTTAAGAGAAAGAATTGAGAAAATCTCAAAAAAACAGTGATCATTTAAGGAACAAATGAAGGAAAATGGAAAAGCATTAGCCAATAACATCCACCAAAAATGACAGAGCTCAAACTCGCAGATAAAAGTAATGAGCTGTGCTCAGTAGTGTAGCACTGGAAAGTGTTGAATCCCAAAAATATAAATTCTATGCTATGTGGAGTCATAGGCAAATCTTCTGTATATGATATCTGATGCAGTCAGAATTCTCTCAAATTAGCACATAATAGGTAGGCATTGGAATCATATAAATACCCTGATTTAGCACTGGAAAATTTCTGGTATCAATATGATCACTCAATCAAAAGACCTGCACACCAATTTTACAAGCTACTAGAGATCACTTCTCATTCGTTAGCTTGCTAGAGCAACACAGTTCTACCGCAATTGTTAGCTATCTCAATTCCAACAGGAGGAACTAATGAAATACTTGCCAACTCCCTTACAAACGTAAATGCGTATGCAGTCTGAGGTTCGGTATCGTTAAGTTTGCAGCTCCAGATGTCAGACATCATCTAATGCATGCCAATCTAACCAAAAACTTGTTTTAATTGTCCATATTCATCATATTTCTCTGGGGTGATTGCCTTGTTGTCAACCACTAATCCCTCAAAATCACATTGGAAACTGAATCATGAATGAGTATTTAGACACAGAATGAACAATCAAATTTTGCCAACACCTATATTTTACTTGTAAGGGATATTCTATGGGCCCCCTTCAATTTTTATTCAATCTTCTGTGAGTCTTATTTGGAGCAGAAGAACTCGTGTAGCTTTCTTCTCAGAATCAGTGTAATTGAAGGCAAATGGTGTCCCCGGGTACCAAGATCACACTGATGGGTACTTGCAACGTGCTTGCAAAAGTGAAGCAACGCACAAATTTCCATAATTGTCCATACAAACATATGAGAAAAAAGTTTATTTAACTAAAAACAGAGTAATATAAGCATTAATGCAACCATCACTATAACCAACCAAACAATTAATTTCTTCAGTAAACAAAGACAATAATATTTTTCCCCAAAAAAAGGGCCATACATCAGAGGACATTCATATCTTTAACATCCCACACACAATGGGAAATGCAAGAGAAGAAGTGAAAAAAATAAACATATAAGAGTAGACCTAAACAACATCAAAATCATTCTTTTACTTTCATTATCTCCATATATACTAAAATTCAAAATTTTCAAACCCCTCTTCGGTTTGATTTTAATAAATTGAGGCAGATACCCAAGTCAAATGGGACCAACTCATAAATAAAAATAATTGAGCATATGCAGTCAAACCTAAATACTTAATATTTCTCCATTTATCACTCATTATTTTTTCTTCTAATTCTTCCCATCTCCTAAAATCCCTTCTCGAGAGAGAACAATATCACAATGGCCCTCCCTTATTATTGTTTAAACATGAATATGAAAGACAAAATGAGATTATTCCTTGAGAAAAACTCATTTGCTCACGCCATAAAACTATGATATTTCACTAAAAACTTTTAAATTCAATTCAATCTTGGTTTCAATGCTAGGTGCCTCCCCCTGTCTGGGGAATCCCAACTCCCAAGGTCACCCAAAAGGCTTATCTCGCCTGCGCAGCAAGGTGATCAAGTTCAAAGTTCCCATTTTGACACCATTGCCGGAAAAATCTAACGCCAACTATGTGGTCTTCCCAAAACTTCTCTCCATCAATTTTCGATGTCCCTCTGTCATTGCTGACCGAGACATAACATTTTCTTTATATCTTAGTTATGCAATTGGCGGCATGAACTAATCTAATTTCACCTAATTTTCTTCAATTAAGTACCCAAGGGTTTTTTCAAAGGTGCCAGTCCGAGGTAAAAAGTCATACAATTATCTCGTAATTCTTTAAAACCTTAATTCTCCCAACCAACCCTTGACGATCAATCCAAGATAAAATATTGATACACTTACACAATATCCCCAAACTGATATACCTATCGATATATTCAAGAGAGAGAGATCGAATGAACCTCGCATTGACGAGCGTTGCTGTGATTAAGCCACTGAAGAAGACATTCTTGATGAACAAACTTGATGCTCCCACAGCACGCGCACGGATACCTCAGAGGATTCTCAGCATCGCCAGGGTTCCGGCAGATCCGACACACATCCTCCTCTTCTTCATCATCATCGTACTTGCTCGCCACCCTATCATTATTCATACTGTTAATCTCCTTCTCCGATGAAGAAGACGAGGAAGGTTCCACGGCGGAGGAAACGGTGCTGATGGTGTCTCTGGCCTCGCCGCCGTTCGGAGACGCTGGAACCTCTGGTGCTATCTCCATATGGGTCCGTCGACTACTATCTATCCCTCAATTGCGCTTTCTCTCTCTTAGGGTTTGGGAAGATTGGGGATTTAATGGCGAGACGGCAAACGCTGAGAGAAAGGGAAATTCTTGGCTGGATGAGGTTGGATCGTGGAAGGTCGGTTGTTAGAAGACAATTTTGTCCCTGGCGATGAGAGTTTATTTACCGTTTTATAGTTGCCAGTGGTCCAAGTAGTGAGTCAATAAAGTATTTTAAAATAAAATTACCAAAATAGTGAGTCAGAGCTTATTTCCAAAATACAGTAATGTTAAAATAAAATTACCAAATACGATATTTTTAAATTTCTTTATCAGATTACGATATTTTTTAGAACGGATTCAACAAATCACGCTTCAAACGTAAAAGTTGGAGTTTTTTTTTTGTACAAAACGTGGTTGACAAACACGTTGTTTATAAAATTCACCAAGAAAAAAAACGTATTGACCTGTACTTTTTCTTCTTTTTGTACGCCTTCCCTCTATGAACAGTACCAACAGTGAGTTTCTCTGCAAATTTAACTATGTTTATAGCTAGGCTCCATTTCATTTCATTGAAGCAATTCAAAAAAAAATAAAAAAATTAATCCATCCTCCAAGTCTAATGCGTTCAAGAGACTGCATCTGCTCTTATTTAATTGGACTAATGCGCATTGGTGAAAAACAGGTTCTAAACATTTTGGATAGCTAATGGTAATGGCTATGGCAGTTCCCATGTTGCGAAGGGATCTTTGGGTTTACATTGCTTAATTGAAGCACTACAATTTGTGTTTGTTGTCCAGATGAACCTGGGTGATCTTTGAGTTTTGAATAATTCTGGTTTTCAAGAAAAAAAAAAAACAAAAGGTAAGTTAGACAAAGACGAAGAGAAGATTGTGGAACACAAAAATGTGTTGCAACAGCAGAGCACTTTCAAATGGGTATTCACCCAAAAAAAATTTGAAAAA
>CAUOFW020007280.1:123989-192560 GCA_963454935.2 Ilex paraguariensis | reverse complement strand
AGAAAAAAAAAAAAACAAAAGGTAAGTTAGACAAAGACGAAGAGAAGATTGTGGAACACAAAAATGTGTTGCAACAGCAGAGCACTTTCAAATGGGTATTCACCCAAAAAAAATTTGAAAAAACCGTTTTAATTTCTAATGGGTATTGAGAGAACAACTCAGTCATCTACAAGATATATCAAAACACCATTAGAAATGGGTTTTGCTGAAAAAGATGGGTTTAAGAGAGAGAGAACCTTTTCATCTTTCAGTTTCAGGACAACAATAGGAAGCTTCTCTTGCCATTCCTTGTTCTTTTTAGTTGCCGAACTATGAATCTCATTCACAACCCTAACCATAGATATGTTATAAATAAGAAACAGAACTACAATCACACAAACACATAATATTTTTTTGACATGGGTATAGAGAGATTGGGTAACTGAAAATCTCTCGAAAGATAGAGCCTCTCATGGATTGGTGTCTATCACTGTGCCAAGCTCTTCTAACACACTCATAGGGTCTTGGGCCTGGCCTAGGCATCTTCAAGAATTGAAAAGCAGAGAGTAGAGAGATGGAAGCACGAGTAGAAACAACTGTAAAAGACATGTAGTGATTTTAGCACTAGTTGCCCAATTTTGTGTGAAAAGCGTGTTTAATAAACACACTTTTCAGAAAAAGCATAGAAATTAAACACGCTTTCATTACTGTCCAACTTTTTTTTTTTTTTCATAAAAAGGGATAAAAAGCAGAGTTATTGAATCTGCTTTCAAAAAGTATTGTAATTTGGTAAATAAGTTTAAAAGTGTTATATTTTGGTAAATTTGTTTAAAAGTTGCTATATTTTGGTGATTAATTCGAGTCATTGGTCTGTTTAATTAGTTCACTTTTCTTATAGTACTAATATATATTAACTAAAAAGTCATCCATTTATCTGTATTTTTATTTATTTGATGGGTAAAATAATAAATTTTTTATAAATTAATACGATTGAAGTGAATGAATTGAATATTATTTATTCCATGTAATGTTAATGNTGTTAAAATAAAATTACCAAATACGATATTTTTAAATTTCTTTATCAGATTACGATATTTTTTAGAACGGATTCAACAAATCACGCTTCAAACGTAAAAGTTGGAGNTTAAATTTCTTTATCAGATTACGATATTTTTTAGAACGGATTCAACAAATCACGCTTTAAACGTAAAAGTTGGAGAAAAACTTTTTTTTTTTTGTACAAAACGTGGTTGACAAACACGTTGTTTATAAAATTCACCAAGAAAAAAAACGTATTGACCTGTACTTTTTCTTCTTTTTGTACGCCTTCCCTCTATGAACAGTACCAACAGTGAGTTTCTCTGCAAATTTAACTATGTTTATAGCTAGGCTCCATTTCATTTCATTGAAGCAATTCAAAAAAAAATAAAAAAATTAATCCATCCTCCAAGTCTAATGCGTTCAAGAGACTGCATCTGCTCTTATTTAATTGGACTAATGCGCATTGGTGAAAAACAGGTTCTAAACATTTTGGATAGCTAATGGTAATGGCTATGGCAGTTCCCATGTTGCGAAGGGATCTTTGGGTTTACATTGCTTAATTGAAGCACTACAATTTGTGTTTGTTGTCCAGATGAACCTGGGTGATCTTTGAGTTTTGAATAATTCTGGTTTTCAAGAAAAAAAAAAAACAAAAGGTAAGTTAGACAAAGACGAAGAGAAGATTGTGGAACACAAAAATGTGTTGCAACAGCAGAGCACTTTCAAATGGGTATTCACCCAAAAAAAATTTGAAAAAACCGTTTTAATTTCTAATGGGTATTGAGAGAACAACTCAGTCATCTACAAGATATATCAAAACACCATTAGAAATGGGTTTTGCTGAAAAAGATGGGTTTAAGAGAGAGAGAACCTGTTCATCTTTCAGTTTCAGGACAACAATAGGAAGCTTCTCTTGCCATTCCTTGTTCTTTTTAGTTGCCGAACTATGAATCTCATTCACAACCCTAACCATAGATATGTTATAAATAAGAAACAGAACTACAATCACACAAACACATAATATTTTTTTGACATGGGTATAGAGAGATTGGGTAACTGAAAATCTCTCGAAAGATAGAGCCTCTCATGGATTGGTGTCTATCACTGTGCCAAGCTCTTCTAACACACTCATAGGGTCTTGGGCCTGGCCTAGGCATCTTCAAGAATTGAAAAGCAGAGAGTAGAGAGATGGAAGCACGAGTAGAAACAACTGTAAAAGACATGTAGTGATTTTAGCACTAGTTGCCCAATTTTGTGTGAAAAGCGTGTTTAATAAACACACTTTTCAGAAAAAGCATAGAAATTAAACACGCTTTCATTACTGTCCAACTTTTTTTTTTTTTTCATAAAAAGGGATAAAAAGCAGAGTTATTGAATCTGCTTTCAAAAAGTATCGTAATTTGGTAAATAAGTTTAAAAGTGTTATATTTTGGTAAATTTGTTTAAAAGTTGCTATATTTTGGTGATTAATTCGAGTCATTGGTCTGTTTAATTAGTTCACTTTTCTTATAGTACTAATATATATTAACTAAAAAGTCATCCATTTATCTGTATTTTTATTTATTTGATGGGTAAAATAATAAATTTTTTATAAATTAATACGATTGAAGTGAATGAATTGAATATTATTTATTCCATGTAATGTTAATGGTTAAATCTTCTAAGTTTCAGCTGATTTTTAATCTGATCCTTCCCGAATGATGTGAATATGACTTAAACTTTCCAATGGAAGTTACNAACGGATTCAACAAATCACGCTTCAAACGTAAAAGTTGGAGTTTTTTTTTTGTACAAAACGTGGTTGACAAACACGTTGTTTATAAAATTCACCAAGAAAAAAAACGTATTGACCTGTACTTTTTCTTCTTTTTGTACGCCTTCCCTCTATGAACAGTACCAACAGTGAGTTTCTCTGCAAATTTAACTATGTTTATAGCTAGGCTCCATTTCATTTCATTGAAGCAATTCAAAAAAAAATAAAAAAATTAATCCATCCTCCAAGTCTAATGCGTTCAAGAGACTGCATCTGCTCTTATTTAATTGGACTAATGCGCATTGGTGAAAAACAGGTTCTAAACATTTTGGATAGCTAATGGTAATGGCTATGGCAGTTCCCATGTTGCGAAGGGATCTTTGGGTTTACATTGCTTAATTGAAGCACTACAATTTGTGTTTGTTGTCCAGATGAACCTGGGTGATCTTTGAGTTTTGAATAATTCTGGTTTTCAAGAAAAAAAAAAAAACAAAAGGTAAGTTAGACAAAGACGAAGAGAAGATTGTGGAACACAAAAATGTGTTGCAACAGCAGAGCACTTTCAAATGGGTATTCACCCAAAAAAAATTTGAAAAACCGTTTTAATTTCTAATGGGTATTGAGAGAACAACTCAGTCATCTTCAAGATACATCAAAACACCATTAGAAATGGGTTTTGCTGAAAAAGATGGGTTTAAGAGACAGAGAACCTTTTCATCTTTCAGTTTCAGGACAACAATAGGAAGCTTCTCTTGCCATTCCTTGTTCTTTTTAGTTGCCGAACTATGAATCTCATTCACAACCCTAACCATAGATATGTTATAAATAAGAAACAGAACTACAATCACACAAACACATAATATTTTTTTGACATGGGTATAGAGAGATTGGGTAACTGAAAATCTCTCGAAAGATAGAGCCTCTCATGGATTGGTGTCTATCACTGTGCCAAGCTCTTCTAACACACTCATAGGGTCTTGGGCCTGGCCTAGGCATCTTCAAGAATTGAAAAGCAGAGAGTAGAGAGATGGAAGCACGAGCAGAAACAACTGTAAAAGACATGTAGTGATTTTAGCACTAGTTGCCCAATTTTGTGTGAAAAGCGTGTTTATTAAACACACTTTTCAGAAAAAGCATAGAAATTAAACACGCTTTCATCACTGTCCAACTTTTTTTCTTTTTTTTTTTTTTTAATAAAAAGGGATAAAAACAGAGTTATTGAATCTGCTTTCAAAAAGTATCGTAATTTGGTAAATAAGTTTAAAAGTGTTATATTTTGGTAAATTTGTTTAAAAGTTGCTATATTTTGGTGATTAATTCGAGTCATTGGTCTGTTTAATTAGTTCACTTTTCTTATAGTACTAATATATATTAACTAAAAAGTCATCCATTTATCTGTATTTTTATTTATTTGATGGGTAAAACAATAAATTTTTTATAAATTAATACGATTGAAGTGAATGAATTGAATATTATTTATTCCATGTAATGTTAATGATTAAATCTTCTAAGTTTCAGCTGATTTTTAATCTGATCCTTCCCGAATGATGTGAATATGACTTAAACTTTCCAATGGAAGTTATGCGATTCATCTTCTTAAACTAAAGAATATATGCATCGTTTTACNGTTAAAATAAAATTACCAAATACGATATTTTTAAATTTCTTTATCAGATTACGATATTTTTTAGAACGGATTCAACAAATCACGCTTCAAACGTAAAAGTTGGAGTTTTTTTTTTGTACAAAACGTGGTTGACAAACACGTTGTTTATAAAATTCACCAAGAAAAAAAACGTATTGACCTGTACTTTTTCTTCTTTTTGTACGCCTTCCCTCTATGAACAGTACCAACAGTGAGTTTCTCTGCAAATTTAACTATGTTTATAGCTAGGCTCCATTTCATTTCATTGAAGCAATTCAAAAAAAAATAAAAAAATTAATCCATCCTCCAAGTCTAATGCGTTCAAGAGACTGCATCTGCTCTTATTTAATTGGACTAATGCGCATTGGTGAAAAACAGGTTCTAAACATTTTGGATAGCTAATGGTAATGGCTATGGCAGTTCCCATGTTGCGAAGGGATCTTTGGGTTTACATTGCTTAATTGAAGCACTACAATTTGTGTTTGTTGTCCAGATGAACCTGGGTGATCTTTGAGTTTTGAATAATTCTGGTTTTCAAGAAAAAAAAAAAAACAAAAGGTAAGTTAGACAAAGACGAAGAGAAGATTGTGGAACACAAAAATGTGTTGCAACAGCAGAGCACTTTCAAATGGGTATTCACCCAAAAAAAATTTGAAAAACCGTTTTAATTTCTAATGGGTATTGAGAGAACAACTCAGTCATCTTCAAGATACATCAAAACACCATTAGAAATGGGTTTTGCTGAAAAAGATGGGTTTAAGAGACAGAGAACCTTTTCATCTTTCAGTTTCAGGACAACAATAGGAAGCTTCTCTTGCCATTCCTTGTTCTTTTTAGTTGCCGAACTATGAATCTCATTCACAACCCTAACCATAGATATGTTATAAATAAGAAACAGAACTACAATCACACAAACACAATATTTTTTTGACATGGGTATAGAGAGATTGAGTAACTGAAAATCTCTCGAAAGAGAGAGCCTCTCATGGATTGGTGTCTATCACTGTGCCAAGCTCTTCTAACACACTCATAGGGTCTTGGGCCTGGCCTAGGCATCTTCAAGAATTGAAAAGCAGAGAGTAGAGAGATGGAAGCACGAGTAGAAACAACTGTAAAAGACATGTAGTGATTTTAGCACTAGTTGCCCAATTTTGTGTGAAAAGCGTGTTTAATAAACACACTTTTCAGAAAAAGCATAGAAATTAAACACGCTTTCATTACTGTCCAACTTTTTTTTTTTTTTCATAAAAAGGGATAAAAAGCAGAGTTATTGAATCTGCTTTCAAAAAGTATTGTAATTTGGTAAATAAGTTTAAAAGTGTTATATTTTGGTAAATTTGTTTAAAAGTTGCTATATTTTGGTGATTAATTCGAGTCATTGGTCTGTTTAATTAGTTCACTTTTCTTATAGTACTAATATATATTAACTAAAAAGTCATCCATTTATCTGTATTTTTATTTATTTGATGGGTAAAATAATAAATTTTTTATAAATTAATACGATTGAAGTGAATGAATTGAATATTATTTATTCCATGTAATGTTAATGGTTAAATCTTCTAAGTTTCAGCTGATTTTTAATCTGATCCTTCCCGAATGATGTGAATATGACTTAAACTTTCCAATGGAAGTTACGCGATTCATCTTCTTAAACTAAAGAATATATGCATCGTTTTACGCTTAATTGACTTGGTAAAATTTAGTTATTGCAAACCAGTCAAGTATTTCGTATAGCTGACTCATTTGTTCACGTGATTAATATAGACAGTCACCGATCATTAAAAAAATAGTATTTTATGACAATCTCTCAAATCCACCTCTAAACTCCCACTGATTCACGCTAATTCTCCCAAAATTTTCTGGGTTGCAAGTGCAGGCTTATTTTTTGTTACATCATTTGCTTCAATAGGGTTTGGTTTATATCCAAACTTTAATGCAATTGACTTGCTCCATTTCTTTGTTTTTCCGTAATGGGAACACGCAATGAATTATGCACGTGACATCAAGCTCGAGCAGTGCTTTGGGTAATGGTGGTTGTGGTGCTGCTTGGGTGGATACATGGAGTAGATAGAGAACGAAAGAAGCTTTTGTTCTTTCTACTGCTGGAAAGTGATTGTTACCATCACGAGGAAACAACAAATCTCCACTATGTATATATAAGAACCAGAACAGAGAGCCCAAGTTCTACACGTTCATCTGAACTCGACATATACAGCATACATTCTGTACTCAGAACCATATACAGTATAAACACCGTATATCTACAATCACCCAACAAATTGCCTGCATCAGAAATAGATGACAGGACTCTACCAAGTGAATATTTGAGAAACTAACCCCAGAGATCTTCCCTCTCAAGCTACCATGTCAAGCATTACCCTTCTGATTTGGTAATTTTCTGTATCTAGTTGAAAAGAATTCACAAGGACCACTAGCAACCACAGCCTTCAACCATTTGAAGTAGTTTCACTTTAATGTGTACTTATTTTTAGTAAATAACAAGTGTTAAATTGACTATACCAGTTCTAATACAAAATCATGCAATTGCCTCATGTGATGGCCTGCAGTTATTCCTTCAATTTAAATCATGGGATGATAAGTAATTATAGCAGATTCCTATTATGAAGTTCAACTTTCCTATAGCAAAATATTGTCTTTAGGCAAATCCAACAAAGAAATATGCACAAATACTTCACAGAATCCAAAAGCTTACAGCAGAGTAAGTCAAAGTTTGTGATTTTGAATCCATCTCTTTCATAGACTAANGTTCTTTTTAGTTGCCGAACTATGAATCTCATTCACAACCCTAACCATAGATATGTTATAAATAAGAAACAGAACTACAATCACACAAACACAATATTTTTTTGACATGGGTATAGAGAGATTGAGTAACTGAAAATCTCTCGAAAGAGNAACACGGTGTTTTGTGTTCAATTACCATTGCATAAAATGAAATGTTTTGATCATATAGACATAAACAACAGAGTTTAAAATCATAAATTACATGAACTATGCCTCAGAATGTGCTCCTTAAAGCAAGGAAATGTAGGACAAACACCAAACTCAGAAAATGGGGGGAGCCACCCTGGACACTTACAAGTGTCATGTTATATTAAAACTCTCAAATGATTTCAAAAACTATAGGAAGGAGATATATTGACCATATTTAGCATCTCAAAATAGCAGTCCCAGTAAAGGATCAAAAGCAATGCAGATAACCGCTCACCCTCATGTTAAACTTAATCATTGGAGTTCAGAATTTTCAAAAATATAAAAAAATGCCACAACTTCAAACATGAGATAAACATCAACACTNCTGGCCTAGGCATCTTCAAGAATTGAAAAGCAGAGAGTAGAGAGATGGAAGCACGAGCAGAAACAACTGTAAAAGACATGTAGTGATTTTAGCACTAGTTGCCCAATTTTGTGTGAAAAGCGTGTTTATTAAACACACTTTTCAGAAAAAGCATAGAAATTAAACACGCTTTCATCACTGTCCAACTTTTTTTCTTTTTTTTTTTTTTTAATAAAAAGGGATAAAAACAGAGTTATTGAATCTGCTTTCAAAAAGTATCGTAATTTGGTAAATAAGTTTAAAAGTGTTATATTTTGGTAAATTTGTTTAAAAATTGCTATATTTTGGTGATTAATTCGAGTCATTGGTCTGTTTAATTAGTTCACTTTTCTTATAGTACTAATATATATTAACTAAAAAGTCATCCATTTATCTGTATTTTTATTTATTTGATGGGTAAAATAATAAATTTTTTATAAATTAATACGATTGAAGTGAATGAATTGAATATTATTTATTCCATGTAATGTTAATGGTTAAATCTTCTAAGTTTCAGCTGATTTTTAATCTGATCCTTCCCGAATGATGTGAATATGACTTAAACTTTCCAATGGAAGTTACGCGATTCATCTTCTTAAACTAAAGAATATATGCATCGTTTTACGCTTAATTGACTTGGTAAAATTTAGTTATTGCAAACCAGTCAAGTATTTCGTATAGCTGACTCATTTGTTCACGTGATTAATATAGACAGTCACCGATCATTAAAAAAATAGTATTTTATGACAATCTCTCAAATCCACCTCTAAACTCCCACTGATTCACGCTAATTCTCCCAAAATTTTCTGGGTTGCAAGTGCAGGCTTATTTTTTGTTACATCATTTGCTTCAATAGGGTTTGGTTTATATCCAAACTTTAATGCAATTGACTTGCTCCATTTCTTTGTTTTTCCGTAATGGGAACACGCAATGAATTATGCACGTGACATCAAGCTCGAGCAGTGCTTTGGGTAATGGTGGTTGTGGTGCTGCTTGGGTGGATACATGGAGTAGATAGAGAACGAAAGAAGCTTTTGTTCTTTCTACTGCTGGAAAGTGATTGTTACCATCACGAGGAAACAACAAATCTCCACTATGTATATATAAGAACCAGAACAGAGAGCCCAAGTTCTACACGTTCATCTGAACTCGACATATACAGCATACATTCTGTACTCAGAACCATATACAGTATAAACACCGTATATCTACAATCACCCAACAAATTGCCTGCATCAGAAATAGATGACAGGACTCTACCAAGTGAATATTTGAGAAACTAACCCCAGAGATCTTCCCTCTCAAGCTACCATGTCAAGCATTACCCTTCTGATTTGGTAATTTTCTGTATCTAGTTGAAAAGAATTCACAAGGACCACTAGCAACCACAGCCTTCAACCATTTGAAGTAGTTTCACTTTAATGTGTACTTATTTTTAGTAAATAACAAGTGTTAAATTGACTATACCAGTTCTAATACAAAATCATGCAATTGCCTCATGTGATGGCCTGCAGTTATTCCTTCAATTTAAATCATGGGATGATAAGTAATTATAGCAGATTCCTATTATGAAGTTCAACTTTCCTATAGCAAAATATTGTCTTTAGGCAAATCCAACAAAGAAATATGCACAAATACTTCACAGAATCCAAAAGCTTACAGCAGAGTAAGTCAAAGTTTGTGATTTTGAATCCATCTCTTTCATAGACTAACACGGTGTTTTGTGTTCAATTACCATTGCATAAAATGAAATGTTTTGATCATATAGACTTAAACAACAGAGTTTAAAATCATAAATTACATGAACTATGCCTCAGAATGTGCTCCTTAAAGCAAGGAAATGTAGGACAAACACCAAACTCAGAAAATGGGGGGAGCCACCCTGGACACTTACAAGTGTCATGTTATATTAAAACTCTCAAATGATTTCAAAAACTATAGGAAGGAGATATATTGACCATATTTAGCATCTCAAAATAGCAGTCCCAGTAAAGGATCAAAAGCAATGCAGATAACCGCTCACCCTCATGTTAAACTTAATCATTGGAGTTCAGAATTTTCAAAAATATAAAAAAATGCCACAACTTCAAACATGAGATAAACATCAACACTTGTGCCCGTAAAATCAACCAAAAACAACACATGTGAAGTCACAAATCAACCGCGTCACTTTATCACTTACAAATCAACAGAAAAACAGTACACAGAGTGCAAAGTAATGCGCAAATGCAATCTCCTCAAAAAATACCTGAAATAACTTTGTAATCAAGTCAAGTCAAGGCATAAGGAGTCCCCTGGTCCTTTAATCACAAACGTATCATACATAACTCACAAAAGATTAAATAAAACAAAATGTAATAGACGATTAAACAAACAAAAGCATTCATAATTAATGGGCGTAATTAAAACATAAGGCACAGAAGGCAAGCTGAAAATACATGAAATAACTCTATATCAAACTAAACCATCCGGGTCTGCCCTTAATGCCAAACAAAATATAAACCAGAGCATAAATAGATCATCTGGAAAAACCGATATTACAACTCTACTCAACCGATAATAAATGTATCAACTAAACCAAAGCATTCACCCTCAATACACATAATACGCAACATAATGTGTAAAAGGCGGGCTCTTCAGAAAACAACTGAAATAACTCTGCATTCAACTAAAACCATATGGTCCTCCGGTCCATACCACCAAAAAAAAAAATTAACCAAACGCTTGATAGATTAGATTAACTAAAATACCATAATAGACATGACAAACAAACCAAAGCATTCATAATCAAAATTGAATTCCAACATCTTCAATTTAATTAACTCAAATATCCTAAAAATATTCAAACCAACATAATACTCAAAACATAAGACCTATAGGATCTCTCAAGAAAGTCTCAAATTTCAGGACCTGAAAACATAATAGATAAACAGATTGTAAAGCATAGTGAAGATAATGCCAAACCCTCAACGGTAGGATTTCTGGAACCTAGCACGAGCACCACGACCACCGAACTTCTTGGGCTCACAGCGTCGAGGATCGGCAACAAGAAGAGTCCGATCGTACCTCACCAGAATGTCCTTGATCTCCTTCTTGCTCTGCTCATCGACGTACTTCTGGAAGTAGGCGACGAGTGCTTTAGCGATGGATTGACGGATGGCGTAGATCTGAGAGGTGTGACCACCGCCCTTGACGCGGATGCGCATGTCGACTTCGACGAAGCGTTGGCGGCCAAGCAGGAGGATCGGCTCGAACGCCTTGTAGCGGAGGATTTCCGGCTGGACCAGCTCGATGGGGACGCCGTTGATTTTGATCAGGCCACGGCCGCGCTTGCAGTGAGTGACGGCGACGGCGGTCTTCTTCCGGCCGAAGCACTGGACAGACTGGATTGGGGCTGCCATGTGTTCGCTGAGAGCTCAGTGCCTGGTGATTGGGAAAACCAAACCCTAACCCTAACTCTAGTTATGAGAGAGAAAATGTGGGGGAGGCGGAGCAGGGGAAAGAGTGAGGGGAGCAATATATATGGGTTCCACTTACCGAAAAAAAATATATATATATGGGTTCTAGGGTTTTGGAGAATTGCTTGAATAACCTTAATGTATGGAGAAACTACAAACATGCCATGGGCCCAGTGCTTATTGCCAAAAAAGTAAAGTCCACTAGGGCCCAAATATCTTTAGATTGTTGGAAAGTTGGGCTTCAAAGCCCAAAGCTGTTATTGTCACTCGTGTTTAGGAATAGTTGCAAAGGAATAAGTGAAAATTAAATGTGTGTCTTCCTGGATAGGACTATCAAAATTTGGCACAATACGATTAATTGACACAAATTAAGTGAATTTGGGTGAGATCTTAATTGGTTTGGGTGATAAACGGGTTGACACGATAAACACGTTTAATAAACGGGTCGTGTTCGGGTGAGACTTGTCAAACCATTTATCATACGTTTATCCGTTTAAATAAAATTAATATAATTATAAATTAATAATTATTTAAAAAAATTAGCAAGAAAAAAAGAAGTAAAAAAATCAATAAAAAAAAAGAAATAAAGTAGTAGTTCAAAGACAAAAGAGAAGAGATGAGGAACACTTCAAAGACAAAGACAAGTCTTATTTGTTTCACGTTGAAAAATGAGAGGAGATGGAGAGAGTTGAGTTGCCTATAAAAAGCAATGACCTCTTACTTTTTTTTTTTAAGCCTTCAAGTCTTATTTGTCCCACATTGGAAAATGAGGGGAGATGGAGAGGGTTGAGTTGCCTATAAAAAACAATGACCTCTTACTTTTTTTTTTAAGTCTTCAAGTCTTATTTGTCCCACATTGAAAAATGAGGGGAGATAGGGAGGGTTGAGTTGCTTATAAAAAGTAATGCCTCTTACTTTTTTTTTTTAGGTCTTAAGTCTTATTTTTATGAGATTTGACTAAAAAATCTTCNGGTTGAGTTGCCTATAAAAAACAATGACCTCTTACTTTTTTTTTTAAGTCTTCAAGTCTTATTTGTCCCACATTGAAAAATTAGGGGAGATAGGGAGGGTTGAGTTGCTTATAAAAAGTAATGCCTCTTAATTTTTTTTTTAGGTCTTAAGTCTTATTTTTATGAGATTTGACTAAAAAATCTTATTTTTTGAGGCAAGTGCAATTGACAATAAAAAAGTTTGAGTATTAAAATTTGTTAATATAATTATTTTAAAATTAAACGGGTTAAATAAGTCGTGTCGTATTACTCGTTTATTAAACGGGTCGTGTTCATGTTGAGATTTTTTACCTGTTTATTAAACGTGTCGTGTACGAGATTTATATATTTTTTACCCGTCACTCGTTTAACCTAACATGTAACCGTTTAACCCGACACGTTTGACACCCCTACTCCTAGATGGACTTATAATGACTTGAGTTTTGGAAGAAAACTTATTTCGGGGTAAGTTCATGTTTAAATTTATATGTAGGTACTTAAGTCCATTTATTTTTTAAATATCAAAATTATTTGTAACGGTGTTAGTTTTGTCCAGTTATGAAAAATCACATACGTTAAATCATTAAGGTATATATAGAAATCCTTAATTAAGTTATGTATAAAAATCATTTATTAAATATTATGATAATTAATATAAGTTTTATATGGAAGTTATATATTCTAATAGTTATATATGGTAGTTTGATGTACTCAAAATTAGATCATAAATTTTTTTTAACAATTCAAAATTTTCTTAATATTAGTGTTACTATAGTGATACGAATGAGATTATTTTTCTTAAAATACTCAATATCCAAAATGAAGAATTCCACCATTTCAAATAGTAACACAAGCTCAATTCTAATTTTGATTTTACTCTTCAAGTTTACTGTGGAATTCATTGACAAAGTTATAGTTGATTCTTTGCATTCAAAACATCTTCACAACTTTGAGATTCAAAAATAGAGTTAAGGTATGCAATTTTACATGAAAGTTGATGTTCATTGTAGGATTTTAAAAAACTTCTACATAATATATAGTTCAAACTATCCGTTTTTTTTTGTATTTCTAATTTAAAAACTGAGATTCACTATTACTAAATTAAAGTGTCATAAAATTTGATTTTATTGTTTTCTTTATTGTGCATGACATTCGAAATACCTTGGTTGTATGTCTATAAAATAGATCTTGTTACTGTGTGATAACTGAAAAATGAATTTCAGAATTTTGATGTATTGATGTTCTTGATTGGTGTTGAGTGTTCTAATTCAACTGTTAATGGTGTGTTACTACTAGAAAATTTGTAAAATTTTAATTTGTGGATCATATTTTCACTATAATCTTTCAAAAATTGATGTTACTGTGAAAATCCTATTGCCTTATATTTTGTAAAAATTGATGTGTTACTAAGCACAAACATTTGATATTATTGTAAAAATTAAATGTGTATGTTATATAACATATGTTTGAAGGTTTGCAATTGGTAGTGTAAGTGAAAATTGAGGTTAGGCTTGTGTTAATATTTGAAATGGTGGAATTATTCATTTTGGTTATTGAGTATTTTAAGGAAAACAATCTCATTCTTGTCACTAAAATAACATTTGTGTCACTATAGTAAAATTAGTATCACTATAATAACACTAATGTTAAGAAAATTTTGAATTATTGAAGAAATTTTGTGATCTAATTTTGACTTAGTAGACCAACAATTTATTTGTGCATTAAGCTTCCATATATAACTATCAGAATATAAAATTTCTGTTAATTATCATAATATTTTATAAACGGTTTCTATATATAACTCAATTAAGGGTTTTGTATATACCTTAGACGTCGGTTATTGTTTTTCCAAATGGTAGGGGTACAATAGTAAATATGACAAAAAGTGGACTTAAACCAAACAAGTTTATTTGCCGGACTTATCTCCAAATAAGTCTATATAGAGGGGTTGGCCTCCAAATTTCCCAAGAAATAAAACCATACTCGCCAATTGTTTTTTTAGATTAGGTCGTTGTTAAAAAGTCAAAGTAATGAAAATAACTAACATTATTTACAATTGTAAAAGATAACGACAATGTCATCACCTAATTTAAACACTTATTCTAAAAAATTACGTCATCATAATGTACATTTTCTTCCATAAACCCAAATCATAACACATATGGAATCAAACCTAAACAAAAATTTATAAAATTAAAAAATTAGATTTAACCATGAGTAGATTATTTAGATCTAACTCTATGGCTAGCTCATCTAGATCTTCATTAGGTACTATACCTAATATAGTAAATGAAGAAGAACATTAGTTTGGAGAAACAAGAGTATATTGGACTGGATGAAATATCCCGAAGGTATCCCATCGAGACATCTATAAACCTAGTTGGCTCCTTAAAGTCTTTAATGAAGAGTTACAAGTAAAAACTATTGAACAAGTTTATCCTCTCTTTAAGGATGAACAAAGTTGCCAACTGTTGAGTGCCAAAACCCTTAAAAAACATAGGGATAAAGGATTTAACTTTATTCACCTTGGATTAGTACAAGTGGCTATTAAACCACTAACTCAACAAGGTAAAAATTCAACAGCCTTGTTAATGTTAAGAGATGCTAAGTTTATTGAATATGAACCCAGTATCATTGGTATCATGGAAACAGGTCTCCATAGNCTTGGATTAGTACAAGTGGCTATTAAACCACTAACTCAACAAGGTAAAAATTCAACAACCTTGTTAATGTTAAGAGATGCTAAGTTTATTGAATATGAACCCAGTATCATTGGTATCATGGAAACAGGTCTCCATAGAGGACCAGTTTATTTCAACTATTTTCCTGACTTCACCTTAAGTTTAGGATGCAAAAATACTCCCTTAGCTTTAACCTTAGGCATAAAGCTAACAGGAAGCATCACTAAATTGGTAAAAGAAACTGAATCCATAGTACTTCTCTATAGGATTTATTATAAATGCATTACCACAAACCTGAATGTACATGCATTGCAGAAAAGTCCGTTAGGTAGTACTACATTGATTCAAGTCAGTATTAACCAGTCAAATATCCAAGCACCTAAGCAAATCCTCTGGAAGGAAGTAACGTTCCCAGAATCTTGGATAGTAAAAAATGAAAATCATGATAAAGACAGTGAAAACACAACCACTGACTTAGAGAGCATCCACCAGTTAGAGGATGGCTCAGTAAGAATCTCCTTTGATTCTGCAAGATCTAATAGATCAAGCAGATTCATAAATAAACCTGTTCAAATTTGTGAAGGAAGAAAATCTGAATCTAGTTTTAGACTCTCTAAAAGAGACCAAGAAATAGATAAAGAAATTCAAAGACTATACAAGTTAAAAGGAATAGATAATTCTTCTTCACAAATTAGTAAGCCGTGTTATACTCCACATCAGAGTATTCCACAACAAAAAAAGGAGGAAGATGATGAAGAAGATGATTTCACCCCTTCTTCTACTGCTAGTGACCTTCAGAGCAATAACCACCAGTTATTCATGGTTAGAAAGGAATCTAGTACCTTATTCATGCTTGATATGAATAAACTAAAAAAAGACTTTCAATCATTAAAAAATGAATCTAAAAGACAAAAGTACTTTAAAAGATTCAATAATAACCAACAAATTGAAATAATAAAACAGTGGATTAAGCTAATGTGTAAGCTAGAAGCTGAAATCTTATTTTTTTGATTATCTTGATAACTTCCACAAAGAAGTTAATGTTGTCACACAATACAATTGGAAAACAGAAAAATCCATTGTATCTTCAAGTCACCCTCCAGCAGAAATCATTGTCATTAACCATGGTAAACCTGTTGTAGCCTTTCCTTTCAAACTCTCCACAGATGAGTCTGAAAAGAAAATTGTGGAACAAAATAATTTTAATAACCAAAGCCTAATCACTATAGGTAAGCAGTTAGATAAAATTAAAAATAAAATTGATGAGATCAAACCAGATAATAAATTAGAAAAACCTCTAATTCATCTACCTGAAGATCGTAGTAAATTAGGAGTAAAAGACAGTCAAAATATTGAGAAGATTGAAAAACTTATTTCTAAAATGAAGCAGAAAGAACCAGCTTCTCAAAAGAAAGAAAGCACTTCTCAAGTCACTGTCATTAACTAGTCTTCTAGTAATTCAGAAGAAGTAAACTCAGAAAGTTCATCTGATTCTGAAATAAGTAACCTAGAAGAACAGTTTGGTAATACTCAGATTAACAAATTGACTTTTTCAAATGTTAATCCAACCAGTATTAGTAAAAATTGGTATACTAAACCAACACCACCTGATCTTCAATTTGAAGAAAAGAATATTAGTAATCAATTTTCTGTTCAATCTAATAAACTCTATGAATGGAACATAGATGGTTTAAGTGAACAAGAAATTCTGAATAAAATTAGTCACATGTTTATAGTTATTAACAATTATGTAACAAATCTTGACCAGACTGAACCTGAAATAGTTGACCTTATTACATTAGGATTCACTGGTATGTTACATAGTTGGTGGGACAATTATCTCACTCCAGAAAATAGAGATGAGATAAAGTAAGCTGTTGTCAAAGATGATGATGGTATAGCTGTTTTTTACCCAAATATTGGACAAGGTAAATCTGATGGTATTAATACTCTTATTTTTACCATTATTAAACATTTTGTTGGCACACCTAGTAATATTGAATCTAGGATCCATGACCTACTCAGTAACCTTAGATGCCCAACACTCAGTGACTTTAGATGGTACAAAGATGTATTCATTTCTAGAGTCATGCTCCGTCCAGATTGAAATAAATCTTTCTGGAAAGAAAAATTTGTTAATGGACTCCCAAATCTCTTTGCCCATAAGATTAGGGATGTACTTAGCAAAGACAAAGGAATCATAGAATATGATTCTCTCACATATGACAATCTTATTAGTACCATCCAAAAAGAAGGACTTAAGATGTGTATTGACATAAAGCTCAGTAAGCAACTTGGCAATGACAAAAAAAAAGCTAAATATGAAATGAAAAATTTCTGTGAAGAATATGGTCTCCCTTCAGTAGCACCATCTGTTACTAGAAAACACAAATCCCATAAATCTTATTCTCGCAGCAAAAGTCATTATTCTAGGAATAAAAAGACTTTTAGCAGACCTAATTTTTATGAAAACTCTAGAAAATCTTATAAGTATAAAACTTATAAGAAAAAAATCTGGGAAACAAGCTAGCACATCTAAGTCTAAAAAAGATAAAGATGTTAAATGTTTTAACTGTGGTGAAACATGTCATATTGGTCCTAATTGTCCAGTTAAAAAACAAGTTAAAAGATTGAACTTAGCCCCACAAGAAGAAGAAGAAATTCTTAAAATCTTTAGGCTAAACAATCATAGTTCAGACTCCAATTCAAACTCCCGTAGTAGTTTTGAAACTGAATTTGAGTACCTATCAGCATCGGATAATCCTAGTGAACCTAAAATTAAAATAGGTTGCAAGGATATTTGTCTCTGCAAGACAATTAATGTTATAATCAAAGAGAATGAAGAAGAAAACATTTTCATTGAATTAATTAGTAAAATTGAGGATTCCAAGTTAAAAATTAAATATGTTAAAAAACTCAAAGATCTTTTAGTAAAAAAAGATGATAAGAATGCTTCCAATAGAAAGCAGCTTAATAGTTTCAACACAGCAATGGAAAGATTTAGTAAAGAGAAAAAGAAAGAACTCACTTTACAAGATCTTCAAGCTGAAGTTAATAAAATTAAATATGAAATTAAAGAACTAAAGACTCAAGACAAGAAATTTGCAGAAGCTTTAAGTTTTTTACACACAGATAGCTTTGGCGTTACAAAGGATTTTGATCTTGAAAAACAACCATTAGTTAATGAACAATCTGAGATAGAATCTCAGGATGGAACACAATTACAGCGGATACCTATAACCTCCACCTCTTTAGTGGAAAATTCGGGTGTAACGAAGCTGCCATCTCACGATGGGTGTTCACAAACTAATGATAGTTACAGAATTAATTTGGTTAACAAAATTAGTTTCCAAAAATAGTATTATCAAGTACAAATCATCATTAATGATTTTAAACTTGAAACTGTTGCCCTTATTGATACAGGTGCAGATGTTAACTGTATTCAAGAAAAAATAATACCAACTAAGTATTATCAAAAGACAATTGAGAAACTTAGTTCAACAAATGGTAGTAAAATAAAAGTTAAATATAAGTTGTCAAATGTTCATATTTGTCAAGATAATGTATGTTTTAAAACATCCTTTGTCCTAGTACAAAATATGACTAGTGAAGTCATCCTTAGATTACTATTCGTATACCTATTGTATCCATTTACAACAGACACTAAGGGTGTAACCACTAAGCCATTTGGACAATCAATAACTTTCAATTTTATTAGTAAACCAGAAACTAAGACATTAAGACAACTAAGAGATCACTCAGTCTCTCAGCATCTTAATGCAATCAATCAAAAAACTCAACAGGTAAAATTTCTCAAAGATGAAATTAACCATAAAAGAGTTCAAGAACAATTAACAAATCTAATTTTAATTAAAAAGATTGAGCAATTTAGGTTAAAATTGAAAGAAGAAGTATGTTCTAACCTTCTTACAGCTTTTTGGCATAGGAAGAAACATATGGTAAAACTTCTATACATAAAAGGATTTAGTGAGACAAATATCCCTACTAAATTCAGACCAATCCAAATGAGCCATGAAGTAATGAAAATCTGCAAGAAAGAGATTGCCCAATTACTTAAAAATGGTATCATTCGGAAATCCAAATCTCCTTAGTCATGTCCAACTTTCTATGTCATCAAAAATGCGGAATTAGAAAGAGGCGTACCCAGACTAGTAATCAATTATAAGCCATTAAATGTTGTTTTGGAATGGATCAGGTACCCAATTCCAAATAAACATAATTTAATTAAAAGACTTAGTAATTCAGTAATCTTTTCTAAATTTAATTTGAAAAGTGGTTACTGACAAATCCTTATATCTCCTGATGATAGATATAAGACTGCATTTACAACTCCTTTTGGTCATTATAAATGGAATGTAATGCCCTTTGGATTAAAAAATGCACCTAGTGAATTTCAAAATATAATGAATGAAATTTTTAATAGTATTAGTCATTTTTCTATTGTCTATATAGATGAGATCCTCATCTTCTCCAGGTCAATAGAAGAACATTGGAAGCATCTTCATGCTTTCTTTGAGATAGTTAGGCACAATGGTCTAGTTATCTCAGCTAGTAAAATTAAGTTGTTCCAAACCTTAGTAAGGTTTCTTGGTTACAACATACAACAATCTACCATTATTCCCATCAGTCGTTCTATTCAATTTGCAGATAAGTTCCCTGATGAGATTCTGGATAAAACCCAGTTGCAAAGGTTCTTAGGAAAATCGTTAAACCTCTATATGACAGGCTCAAAGGAGATCCTCCTCCTTGGACTTCTGTTCATACATCCATTGTTCAACAAATCAAGTAGTTCATCAAAACTTTGCCTTGCCTTGANGTTTCCAGTAAAGATCCCAGCACCAGTTACAGTATCAACTGTTGTCGCAATCCTTCCAACAGTAACTCCACTACCAACAAAGGCTAAGCCAGCCCTCAGAATTTTCACTCCAAAGCAGCCTCAGGCATCTAAACAGCCTTCAATAGCCAAATCCTCTAAGGACTCTACTAAAATTTCAGGCTCCTCCAAGCAGCCTAAATCGAAGTTTTCTGAGCTGATTGCTATTGCTAAGAAGCTTCTTTAGCAAGCAGCCGAAANCCCAGAGCAAATTGTTCGTTTCCACTCTGGTGTTTGGAATAATCCACAAAAGAATTATAGTACTATTAAAAAAAGATTTTATCTATTGTCCTATGTATCTCTAAATTCCAGGATGATATTCTAAATCAAAAATTTTTAGTATGAGTTGATTGCAAATCTGTAAAATATGTTTTGAAAACTGATGTACAAAACATTGCTAGTAAGCAGATTTTTGCCAGATGACAGTCTATTTTAAGTATTTTCGATTTTGACATTGAATATATTAAAGGCAGTAATGACTGCATACCTGATTTTCTAACCCGTGAATTTTTGCAGGAACCTCATGGCGGACAAGAAAGTCAATAAGACTAGTACCTCTTCCAAAATCGGGAGAGATACTATAAAAAACAAAACCCAATTAACCTTGCCAAGCCTAGTAGTCTTGTCAAGCCCAATCCAAATTGCTAATTGTTATCAACCTCTTGGTAAACCTAACCCAGTAAGACCAGTGGTCCAGTCTACCTTGGTAGCCCCATCCATTTTTCTTCAAATGGCCCAGAAAGAACCAGCTAGTTCCTCAAGCCCACAATTAGTTGCCCCAAGTCAATTAATCAGTTCATACCCAGTTTCTAAATCTAAGCCAACTTTCATTGCCCACACAGGCCCAAAAGTTGACTATGTTAAAAAGGGTGAACCCATTACAGTGTTTATCATTGAACCTATTCATGCTCATTTAAGTAACCCAAAATATATAGTAAATATTTATCTGGAACTAGGATGAAACTTTATCCAATCTGATCCGGAGAAAACATTTATTTTTTATCAGGATATATTATTCTTTACTCATTCTATTCATATCAAACTCATATTTGATAGGAATGACTCCAGTAAAGTCATATATCATTCCTTATATATTTTAAAGTTCATCCCTTTCAAAGAATGAGGATCTTACCTTTTTTTACTCAAAGATCTCGAGGGAGATGAAAAGAAGTTTAATTACTATAATTATATCGAATCATGGAATAAGCTTCTCCTCTATCAGGATGAGTCATTAACTCATTCCTGGTTCATTCCAATTGATAAGAATTTCAAAAGTCAGATCCCTGCCTGGTTTGCACAGTGGTGGTTTCTTTATGGCCCCATACCTGAAATTCTACCCTTGGACCTACAAGATCAGGTCACTTATTTTGTCTCTATTTTTGAACCTAGTTATTATGACATAACTCATTTCACGAGTCTGTTAATATTCTTTAGTAAATATAAGCTTCCCTGGATTTATAAATGGTCTTGGAAAATTAGTTCTAACTTTATCTGCAGGCAATCTAGTGTGAAATGGTGGCCAAGATTCCAACATGATCGCATTATTGCCCAAGTAAAATAGGAGTTTCCAGTAAAGATCCCAGCACCAGTTACAGTATCAACTGTTGTCGCAATCCTTCCAACAGTAACTCCACTACCAACAAAGGCTAAGCCAGCCCTCAGAATTTTCACTCCAAAGCAGCCTCAGGCATCTAAACAGCCTTCAATAGCCAAATCCTCTAAGGACTCTACTAAAATTTCAGGCTCCTCCAAGCAACCTAAATCGAAGTTTTCTGAGCTGATTGCTATTGCTAAGAAGCTTCTTTAGCAAGCAGCCAACNATCCAAATTGCTAATTGTTATCAACCTCTTGGTAAACCTAACCCAGTAAGACCAGTGGTCCAGTCTACCTTGGTAGCCCCATCCATTTTTCTTCAAATGGCCCAGAAAGAACCAGCTAGTTCCTCAAGCCCACAATTAGTTGCCCCAAGTCAATTAATCAGTTCATACCCAGTTTCTAAATCTAAGCCAACTTTCATTGCCCACACAGGCCCAAAAGTTGACTATGTTAAAAAGGGTGAACCCATTACAGTGTTTATCATTGAACCTATTCATGCTCATTTAAGTAACCCAAAATATATAGTAAATATTTATCTGGAACTAGGATGAAACTTTATCCAATCTGATCCGGAGAAAACATTTATTTTTTATCAGGATATATTATTCTTTACTCATTCTATTCATATCAAACTCATATTTGATAGGAATGACTCCAGTAAAGTCATATATCATTCCTTATATATTTTAAAGTTCATCCCTTTCAAAGAATGAGGATCTTACCTTTTTTTACTCAAAGATCTCGAGGGAGATGAAAAGAAGTTTAATTACTATAATTATATCGAATCATGGAATAAGCTTCTCCTCTATCAGGATGAGTCATTAACTCATTCCTGGTTCATTCCAATTGATAAGAATTTCAAAAGTCAGATCCCTGCCTGGTTTGCACAGTGGTGGTTTCTTTATGGCCCCATACCTGAAATTCTACCCTTGGACCTACAAGATCAGGTCACTTATTTTGTCTCTATTTTTGAACCTAGTTATTATGACATAACTCATTTCACGAGTCTGTTAATATTCTTTAGTAAATATAAGCTTCCCTGGATTTATAAATGGTCTTGGAAAATTAGTTCTAACTTTATCTGCAGGCAATCTAGTGTGAAATGGTGGCCAAGATTCCAACATGATCGCATTATTGCCCAAGTAAAATAGGAGTTTCCAGTAAAGATCCCAGCACCAGTTACAGTATCAACTGTTGTCGCAATCCTTCCAACAGTAACTCCACTACCAACAAAGGCTAAGCCAGCCCTCAGAATTTTCACTCCAAAGCAGCCTCAGGCATCTAAACAGCCTTCAATAGCCAAATCCTCTAAGGACTCTACTAAAATTTCAGGCTCCTCCAAGCAACCTAAATCGAAGTTTTCTGAGCTGATTGCTATTGCTAAGAAGCTTCTTTAGCAAGCAGCCAACAGTGGTTCATCTTTACCAGCATCCTCCACCGGCTCAGTTAATCCTTATGCCAAGATGGATCCAGATGCCCAAGATCCATATGCTGATTATGATGACCTCACCCTTGACCTGGTCTCTCCATGATTCTTTTCCTTATGCGTAATAGCTTCAATCACTACTTTCTTCCTCTAAAAGAAAGAAAAACCGTCTATTACGTATAATGTCAAGATATCAAATATTTCCTCGGTCCTTTCCACTAGTAAAGCACCGACTGTTTCCATCAAATCTGCTTTTTCCACCGAAAGTAGATTTCTTTTGTCCGGAGTAGGGACCCACATAGCACTCTGCACCGTGTTTCAAACATTAGGATCTACCGAGTGTCCCCTTTAGTCAAAAGTTACCAAGAGTTAAAGTAATTCACCTTTACTTTTCCACCGAAAGTTGAAGTGAATAATCTTTACTTTTGGTTAAAGCAAAGTGAGAAATCATTGCAAGAGATTCCCGAAGTAATCTCTACGCTTATAAAATGGTTTCTTCAATTCAGATCAAGGCAGAGGTTTTTTGAAATCCATATTACACACCCGAGACACAATTCTCCTACCTTCACTGATAAAACCTGTATTATGAGATCTCTCATAATGATGTAAATGAAGAGTTTCTCATCTATTCTCTTTCACTACTAGCCCACTTAGTGCTAGTATTGTAAGTATTTTAATTCCTGTAATTTGTATTCTTATTTTGTTAAATAAAGAAGTTTTTATAAGACAAAATATTATTTTGTCACATTTTATTTACATATTGTGATTCTCCTAAACTCATATGAATTCCGCATCTTGTTATATTTTGGTATATATATATATATATATATATATATATATAGTATAAAATAACAGGTATACAATAAAAAATATAAAAAATAACAGATATGCAATAATCATCAGACAAGTACACTAAAATATACTTAAACATATATCGTTAATGTACCTTCTTCTCCATAAACATAAATCGTCAGACATGTACACTAAAACATGAATCGTTAATATACTTTCTTATCTATAAATACGGATCATCAAACAAGTAATTAAAATACAGATTGTTAATATATCTTCTTATCCATAAGCAAAGATCTTTAGACAAGTATACTAAAATATAGATCGTCATACGTCATCATAATGCCTAAATAGCTTGGTTCACGAGTTTAAATTTCAAATTAATAGACAATATTGCAAAAACTTCAATAACAGATGTAATAAATAAATAAAACTAACTATATTTTAGGTTTGATATCATGTAATGAGGAAAAAATAATAATGAAAATTAATAACTAATTAATCCCTTAATATTCTAGCCAACAGATGGACCCACCTTCAAATTTTTTCAAAAATCATAATTTTTTTTATACTAAAAATTCGGTAAAACTAAAATTAATTTACATATCAAAATATGGACACTGACCCAATTAACTATTAAAAGATCCCAAAAATAAAGTACTTTTGAATTATGCTATATAAGATTAGATTTTTATTTTATTTTATTTTATTAGACACTATTACATGAGAGAAAGGCGAAAATGTTTCATTTGGTTAGTAAGAAAATAGTAGAAAATACAATAAAGATGAAAAAAATAAATTTTTTCCCTGTTTGTTTATAAAGAAACTAGTAGAAAATATAGGAAAGTTGTGTGCGAGGCCCACCAAATTTTCTTGTAAATCTAACATTTGATTATTTACAAAATCAGCAAGAAAATATTTATTTCCCGTGAAAGTGACAAAGGTAGCCCACATTTTATGACTTTGCCCACATTTTTTCAAAACCAAAGTGACGTAATGTTCTACACATACTTACCCATTTTATCCGAGCACCGAATTTAATTAACGAAAGATATTTATATAATAAAGTTGCTAATAATTTAGATTTTAAAAGATAAATAAAATTATTTTTATTATTCGTGGTTGAGATCGTTTTAAATTTTACTTTAAAGTTAATCTAAAGGCTAATATTAATACCCTAAATTTAATAGGAAAATAGACCCCTAATAGTGTATTTAGAGTGATTTTTTAAAAGTACTTCTAAAATTATTTCTTATAAATATATTTTTTAAAAAATAGTGTTTGAAATCGCCTCACCAATACCTCTATCGCCACCATCGTCGCCGCCACCACCACCACCACAACTGCCACCACTACGGCCCCCACCGCCACCGCCACCATCCCCACCTCTGCCATCACCGCCGCCTCCCCCCCAACCACCACCATCGCTGTCACTGTCGTCGCCGCCCCCACTGCCACCACAGTCATTGCCACTTGCCACAACCATCACCGTCTCTTACCACCACCACTGCCGCCCACCACCTCTCACTTCCACTTNCATTAGGATCTACCGAGTGTCCCCTTTAGTCAAAAGTTACCAAGAGTTAAAGTAATTTACCTTTACTTTTCCACCGAAAGTTGAANGTCGCCGCCCCCACTGCCACCACAGTCATTGCCACTTACCACAACCATCACTGTCTCTTACCACCACCACTGCCGCCCACCACCTCTCACTTCCACTACAAACCGATGTTTAAATTCTTTTATCTCTTATATATATTTGTGATTTGATTTTAGATAATGAATACAAATATATTTATTATTTATCATTTTTTATTATTCTGTGCCTTTAGGCACAGTCAATAACTAGTACTATATATGATCAAATAGTTATGAATTAATATAACTAAAAGATTTGCTAATAAAATTCTTGGTGANATTTTAGATAATGAATACAAATATATTTATTATTTATCATTTTTTATTATTCTGTGCCTTTAGGCACAGTCAATAACTAGTACTATATATGGTCAAATAGTTATGAATTAATATAACTAAAAGATTTGCTAATAAAATTCTTGGTGATTTTCTGTAATCAAATGCGTTGGTGTACCCAGATTGTAATTTTTAATCATTGTGCATGTGTTAGATTGATTTGATAAGGATAATTTAGAACTTACACCAATTTTTCCATATTTTTCTAGCAAACTATTCATTATAATCCAATATATACAAGAAAATAAATTTTCTTTTTCATTTCCTTTCTTTCACTTCATTTTCTACCTTTTTAATTTTTCATCATTAATTTATTTCTAACTAAACGGACCCAAAGGTTCGAATTCCACAAACTTAAGTTCTAACATCAAAACAATAGTCATTAGGCCAATTACAAACCTCTATATAAGATCAGATTAGATCTAACCTTTTACAATGATAGAATTAATTTTGATAATAATGCCCTTCGCCCAATACATTGTTCAATAAAATATAAGGTTGTTAGTTATTTTTCGTGCCTGAAGGTACAGAGTAATAAAAAAAAGGTCAACAATATGTAAATTTGTATTCACACTCAAAATCAAATTACAGAGATAGATAAGAGAGAAATGAATTTAAGCACCGATTATAGTGAGGGTGAGTGGTGGTAGTGGGAGACGACGACTGGTTGTGATAGTGGCAGATGTGAGTGGCAATGGTAATGATGGTGGTAGGGGTGATGGTAGGACAGTGACAATGGTGGTAAGGTGGCGACAGTGGTAGTGGTGGTGGTTGCAGCAGTGGTATTGGTGGGGCGGTGATTGTTGTGGAAAAGGTGATAGTGGGGTGACAGCGGTGGGGATGGGGATGGTGATAGGGTGGCGATAATGGTGGTGATGATGTGGTAAAGGTGGTGGTGGTGTGACGGGAACGACGGCGATGTGATAATGGGGTGAGGATGGTGGTGGTGATTGTGGTGGGTTGGTAGGGTGAGGGTGGTGGTGGTAGTGGTAATGGTGATGGTAGAGTAGTTTCAAGTATTAATTTTTTTGAACGTATTTATGAGAAGTTGTAAGTTTTAAAAACATTTTTAAAAAATTATCCCAAACACACCCTTATGAGCTTATTTTCTCNTATTTATGAGAAGTTGTAAGTTTTAAAAACATTTTTAAAAAATTATCCCAAACACACTCTTATAAGCTTATTTTCTTTATTAAATTTGGAGGCTAATATTAACCATCGGATTAACTTTAAAATAAAATTAAAAGAGATCTCAACCGTGAAAAATAAAAGTCATTTTATTTATTTTTTGGATTTGAATTGNATAAAATTAAAAGAGATCTCAACCGTGAAAAATAAAAGTCATTTTATTTATTTTTTGAGATTTGAATTGTATTATATTTNATCGGATTAACTTTAAAATAAAATTAAAAGAGATCTCAACCGTGAAAAATAAAAGTCATTTTATTTATTTTTTGGATTTGAATTGTATTATATAAATATTAGTCATTTAATCATTTCATCTCTTAATCTTAGTGGTTCCAGTTTCGGGCCGCTATCCAAACCAAGTATTTGTGGGTTACTGTCTTGATAACAATATTATATTTGAATGAAAAATTAATGTATTATATTAGCTTTAAAAAAGTGAACGCAGTCTACGTCAATGTAGGGNAATATTATATTTGAATGAAAAATTAATGTATTATATTAGCTTTAAAAAAGTGAACGCACTCTACGTCAATGTATGANTTACTGTCTTGATAACAATATTATATTTGAATGAAAAATTAATGTATTATATTAGCTTTAAAAAAGTGAACGCAGTCTACGTCAATGTAGGGCTTTCTACCCTATGAGGAATATTATAGTTATTTTATATATTTATACCAATTAAGGCTCACCCAAGGATGTTGTGTTAGGTCAATATCTCACTCAAATTTTTATTCAAATTTAAGTAGAATATTTTAGTAAAAATTTTGATTTAATACAATGGATCCTAATGAGTAAAATCAAATTTAAAAGAGAATAAACTCAAATTTAAAAGAGGCTAAAATATTATGATTCTAAAGTAGAGTTTAATCCTATGGATACAGTGGTAGCAGATTTTTGATTTTTTGATATGTCTACTATAAGAAGAAAGGTAATAAAGTACCACACCAATTAGTTAGAAATACAAAATTTATTGATTGTTCTTATGTATGGGCGGAAATGGCATCTAATATCATAATGTCCCCTTCCTTGTAGATTTTCCTAATTAATCGAATGCATGTCGTTTCTTTCAAAAAAGAGAGGCAAAATATGACCATCAAAGATTTAAGTAAAAATTTAAATTTTCTTTCGTTTAGTACGAGTTTGAGTAACATCTTCCTGGCCTTTAGTCCACTTGTTCTCTCTGTTNTTCAAAAAAGAGAGGCAAAATATGACCATCAAAGATTTAAGTAAAAATTTAAATTTTTTTTCGTTTAGTACGAGTTTGAGTAACATCTTCCTGGCCTTTAGTCCACTTGTTCTCTCTGTTCGTCAACTCATAAAAATAGAACAGTTCTACCTGGTTGCCCCCTACTCCCATAAAGTTGGAAACTAGGTCATGGAAAGTTTTGATTAATCAAAAAATTCCCTTCATTCCGAGTCATGCTCAGTTCAACTCGTCATATTTAGGGCAAGTAGTTCGGGTGTCGGTACTCAGGGGCACGTTTTGAATAATTCCCTCTTTCTTTTAGCTTTGGCTATTGAATTTATGAACAGAGGACAGAGCCTTAAGCCACAGAAAGAACTCTTTGTTCCGTCTTTCGGGTTGTAGGGCATAGGGAGTAGGCGAGTTAGTCTATAGAGCTAGTGAAATTCGGAAACACGTTCAGCTCAAGTGTCTTAGGGAAATCAATTTTGCCGCTAGTTCAATTATGGGTGCCAGTACCCTTGGTCTCTTCGTAGAAAGTCTTTTTTGTTTTCCGGTCGTCGTAGTTCAATTCTTCTTTCTCAGGCTTTTTTTCATATTTGAATATGAAGGTTCGAAAACCAAAGCTCTTTAGGATCCAAGAGAATGTTTCTGTTCCCTTATCCACGATTCCGATTTTTGATCGAAGGCCGAGCTTTGAATTGTTTTAGTACACTTTGAATTGTTTTAGTACACAACACTCGAAACAAAAGGCTTATAGCCGAACTGAGACATCAAGCGGATTAGAAAAGATAGAGTTTCCTTATTCTTGTTACGGTAACTAGGAAGGTACGCTCTAAAGGAAATTCTGTAAGCGGATCAATTCGACGATTTGACTCTGGAGTCAGGAAGGAGGAATCCAATACCAAAACCTGCTTGCTTAGAAAATCAAATTGTTCCTTCAATAGTCAAGTTCCAGTGCTCTTTGAAAGCCCTATCTAAGTAAAACTGCGGTAAGCAGTTCGTTCTACTCGCTTGGGATTTTAAAAAGTCTTTCTTCTTTTCGTTTGGTTAGCGGTCAGTAGTAACTAGAGCCCACGGCAAGCGCTAGTGAAAGTCAGTTTCAGTTAGCGAAACAACTAGAAGTCAAGGGTGATTTTCAAGCAACAAGTAGGCGCAGTTGGAAAGCGATGTGCTCAAGCCTTTATCGAGAAATAGGTAGTAAAAAACTCTTCTTTGCGGTGAGCGGTACGTCTAAGTTCTAGGAGTTGCAGATCCATTTTGATTCTGGTAGTGGAAGACGAGATGTATGCTTATCGAAAGTGAAACTACAAAAATACAATTCGATTCTCGTCATTCAAGCGGTATTCTAAAAGTACTTTCAAGGAAGCTCTTTAATGAAAGCCGGACCTGAAGAGACGTAGGTCGAGATTAGAGTTCGAACCTTCACTTTCACATGAAACCTTGATGTTTAGTGAAGAACAACCAAGATACGAATGCGAGTTTGAAGGGTTTTTTTGCTTGCGATCAATATAGTGAGCTCTTTCAAGCCCTGAGATTTCACCGGGCTTTAGGTTTAGACTGAAATTTTTGTCTTTTTGGGCGTTAGTCGAGGGAGGAGAGCGATGTGACCAAAAGAGAAGAAGGGCATTGGGCTAGCTTGAGATTGAGGTGTCTAGAGGTTAATAGTCGAATAGGTAGAGAGAAATTCGACTCATGATTTTCAATCAATCAAGGGATGGTTCTAGGATCCTGGGAAACAAGAATGAACCTTTCAAAGGCAAGCGTATATCCATCACTTGTTTTTAGCTCGTTTTATTCAAATTTAAATTTAAGTAAATATATACTACTTTAAAATGTCAAGATCATGGAAAAACTTTTGACTACCTAAAATATCCCCACAATATATGAAAATGACATTAACATCCTTTTAATCAATTAAATGTTCAAGAATGACTTAAAACTTTTTGGCTTCCATTTTCTCAAACAATTGTTACCCTTGAAAAAGTAACCACTTCTGTGACCAATTGCCTTTCCATCTTCTAATTTGTAACCAATTGCTCCTTTATCATATAATCAATTAATTATTAATTAATACNTTCTCAGACAATTGTTACCCTTGCAAAAGTAACCACTTCTGTGACCAATTGCCTTTCCATCTTCTAATTTGTAACCAATTGCTCCTTTATCATATAATCAATTAATTATTAATATTGAGCCAAATGATTCCTTCTCTTTCTATGCTTTTAAGTCCAATAGTGTTTCTCTAGAAAATGTCTTGACTGTTAGTCTTCACACACTTCATTCCTAATACTAGGTACTACTCTCTACGTCTATATAATACATATATACATACAAACATATATGGTATGTTAATGTGCTACTAATATAGGTATGTTTTTGTCCTTGGGTGAGCAAAATGATCTACATAATACTCAACTTTGGATTGCATGTTCTGGTCCCCTGGTTAATGTTCCTCGTGCTGGGATAATGATCCGACACCAATGCTTGATGGTAAGTAATTTTTTCAAATTTTCAAGTAAATTTGTTGTTTGTTGTACACGTATTTGTGTTACAATTTGAAATTTGGAGTACTTTATGTGTGGATATGAAACACAATAGGCGATGCGGTAGTGGAAAAATGTTTGACAGGGAAACCCAACAAAGTCGATGAAGCACAGACAATGTTTATGCTCTCAATGGAGTTGGAAGCTGTTGAGGTTTTCTTGGTATGTGTTACTTTAACTATGAATAGTGCTTTTTAAAATGCAATTTAGTACGAAAACAAAGTGACTGTTCAATAAATGTAGTTTGTTTATGTTTGTAGCAACTGAATGATGTTACAACCTGTAAAGGAGCTTACCAATGGACCATTTCTCCATCAGTTGGCTCGACATTATATATTCAATACTCAANCCTGTAAAGGAGCTTACCAATGGACCATTTCTCCATCAGTTGGCTCGACATTATATACTCAATACTCAATTCTTTCTTTATTTCTTCTATGTGAGATTGTAATAGACTGGTATGTTACTTTCTATATTCATTATATAGTGGTAATTTATGTATAGGTCGACAGTTTCCACTAAGTAACGAATGTTGTGAATTCTCCAATTCATATATGCTTAAATAAAAGATATGAAAAGTTGGATTATGATCAATATTATGAAAATATGAACTTGTACTTTTAGGAAGAATTCCTTACAAAGGCAACCCTGATAAAGGCTTGATCAAGTTGGTCATGTGCATGGGAGAGGCATTGACAACCATATCCTTTAAAGTGAGAACTATTTCATTTTGTGAATGTTTTGGAGATAGATGTAATTCTTCATACGCTCACTAACAAGCATTTCTTTGAAGTTAGACTTCAACTTACGAATCAATCTTTCAAACAAAAGGGCAAAGATCTTATCAGGAACTCTTAACAACACCTTGGAGGAACTTTTGCTTCCATGAATTCATTTAAATCATGTTGATTATGTGCTTTCAAATGGGCTAAAGAAGTACAAAAGTGAGTCATTGTATCCTTAAAATGATGTCAAATAATCTATTTTAATATTTTTCATAAAAAAAAATGGTCTACAAACTTCAATGAACAATCTGCAGTTGTGACATATTTGTGAAAATCTATAATGCATCATTAAGTCTTCATTTTGATAAAAAAAATAAAATAAAAATTAAGTCTTCATTAGATGCCCCTTACAATAATTTACATACACTGCATAACTGAGACTTTAATTGCCTACTTTATATGGCTTCAGTATGACCATTTCTTTTTTGGAATATGCAGATCATTGTCAAAGAGGAAAGTATCTACCCAAATGTAATTTCCTCATCTTCTAAACCCAAGCTAAGACTATTATTTGAGGTTGCTTTTTTAGGGTTTTTTGATTGAATAGATTGGGGTCTACCGTAGCAATGGCAAATGGCCNCAGATCATTGTCAAAGAGGAAAGTATCTACCCAAATGTAATTTCCTCATCTTCTAAACCCAAGCTAAGACTATTATTTGAGGTTGCTTTTTTAGGGTTTTTTGATTGAATAAATTGCGGTCTACCGTAGCAATGGCAAATGGCTTGTGCTAGATATTGTTATTAATGAACTTGATAGGACTCAAGTAGGTAATATCCAAGAACGAGATTATTCGATTTTGAGGAAACACTATATGGCTCTTCCAGGCTCAAGGCATGCATTGTAATCATGACCATCAATGTGCTATATAAATGTTAAAATTACNTCCAAGAACGAGATTATTCGATTTTGAGGAAACACTATATGGCTCTTCCAGGCTCAATGCATGCATTGTAATCATGACCATCAATGTGCTATATAAATGTTAAAATTACATGGACAATTAGGCTACGTTTATAGAAGTCGAATTTGTCTTCAGCCTTTGTTGTTTTAAAATGAAGATATCGATCTAATTAGATTTTATCTTAGATTTATTTTTATAATTCACTACAAGTATGTGTTCATATATATATAAGGAAGTTTGAGTTAGGAGAGTATAAGAATGTAACAATGTTCATACATCATTAGTCAATATTCTACTCAAGAAACTAATAAACTTAACTAAGAAAGAGTCAGAAGATAGATCTCACTATCAAGCTGCAACTATGCAGGCTATGCTCCTCCACTTTTCATGACAAACATGCCAAAATTTACATTGCTAATGCTTGGGTTACCATCACATTTTAATAAGCATGCTTCTTATAAGCAACAGTCATGCTTGCTAGAGTAAAACCATGGGTGAAGTTGTGAGTAACCCACTAGGTGCAAAAGAAAAATGGGTTTATCATTCAATTTTAGACAATGTGTACCATTTGATCCAAACAAGAAAACATGAGTTTATGTAAGCAAAGGATTTCATTAGTTTTATCTAGTAACTACCATGACCAAATAACGAATTAGACTGTGGTACAACCAAACACATCGTTACACATAACGTTTTATTATTTTATTTTTACACTTTATTTAATTATTTTCAAGATCATTATTTACAAATTTTTAAATAACTCAAAAACAAGATCTATAAGAGAAAATCATTATTCGGTATGACATTGAAAAAGTTAAATTTTGGTATATAATCCCAAATAACTCAAAGAAAAACACGGTATGAATGTTTCATATCTGTATTTATTTATGGTGGTTGAGACTATTTCCAGGCTCTATACCGTTTTCAGATTCTTTTATGTATTCATTTATATGGTGATATTAGGCTTTTCGATTGTGTACAGTTTTGGGCATACACTATTTTTTTTTCTTTCACTCTTATCCTTTCATGTACTAAGNGTGATATTAGGCTTTTCGATTGTGTACAGTTTTGGGCATACACTATTTTTTTTTCTTTCACTCTTATCCTTTCATGTACTAAGCAGTTTAATTAGCAGAGCTAATAAAGAAAAATATCATCTTTTTGTTGGTTTTTTTTTTCATGCTTTAGCAAAGAGTTCATTTTCAGAGATAATGTCACCACCCAACATAGTAGGGCTTTCGGGCAATGTTCAAAGTTTGTGTTGGCCCATTGCCTTTTTTTTTTTTGCTATATCAACATATGAATGAAAAATAAATAAACAAATCAAAGTTTTGGTACTTAAATAAAAGGAAGCTTGTGCATTGTTTGGTTTTCTTTGATCTTTGGAAATGCTTTAGGTAAACAATAAGTATGCATAATTTGCATAACGTTGAGGCAACAAAAGGACATATTAAGTCGCACTCTATATGCACGGTGTAAAATGTTAGAATAAATTTATAGGGAACTATCCCAGGGACTAACAATGTTTGATCATTGGGTAAAATGTCATTGTAGTATACATTAATATAGATATATCTATGTCTCAAAAAAATATATATAAAAAATAATTCATGTGCAATGCACGTATGCATCAACTAGTATTAAAAATGTCTTAAATAATACTTTTTATCATGTTAACACCGACAAAATTATTAAGACTGCACCTATTATTTCATTTGAACCAACTATTAATTTAGGTGACTATTGAACTAATTTAATTTAATCCATTCCTTAGTATCCAAACCAAATACACCCTTATGAAATGAATTGTAAATAGAAAGAATGTTTCTTTGCCTTTTTGTGGTGTGCCCTTCAATTCAATCACTCCTATGCTTTCATATATCAAAACGAAAAGTTTTTCTTTCTTTATTTTTTGTTTGGGATCTATTAAAAAATGTAAAATTTTCAAGTTTAGTAACTTCAAAATTCCTAAGAAACATAGTTGATATGTTTATGCACCATCTGTCAAGTATTTAATGCAGTAATTAAGAAAGAGATTTAACACAAGCAAACACAAATTAAATTATTCAATCGGAGGGATCTACTCCACTATAAAAGACTACAATACCCTAAGGACTCATTTGGTAGACGTATTATGAGAGGATTAAATATTGAGTTGTATTACTTTTTATTTAATCGGGTCTAATACTTTGTTTGGTAAGTAAATTTGATATCGTATTAATTTCAAAAACGTATATTAATCATATATTTATCATATATTTTTTGTACGATAAACCTGTATTATAGATAGGGGTGTTTATCCTATCCTACGGGTAGGAAATATGTTCTTTCGTTTTCCTACTCGATACTTTGCGAAATAGTTTTTTCTTACCCTACCTTACCCGACAGGTGTGGTATTCCTACCCGACTTCTTACCCGATTAATCGGGTAGGAAGTCAGGTAGGAAATCGGGTAAATATTTTTGTAATAATTAATTTTTGGATCATTTTAACAATTTAATTAAATAACATGTACCAATTTAACAACACAATAAATCAATTAACACTAAAATCTAAAACAACTACAACAAGAATTATAATAAAACACAAGAAAGTATGAACATCAATCCACCAACATTGTTACACAAATACAATAACAATTAATTTAAGTTTAAACTTTAAACTATATGAAATACATTAAAATCATAATTGCTCCGCCTGTGATTAAGGTTTAGGATTTTTTTAGTTTTTATATATATTAAAAAATTCTTATGGGTAGGGTAGGATAGGAATGCGGAAATGGATGGCTATTCCGCATTCCTACCCAAAAATTGTCGGAAGACCAAAAACTTTTTCGCATTACTACCCGATTTTTGCAGCTAGCTGTTCAGTAGCGTAGAGTAGTGTAGGAACTTGCGGCCGATCAAAAATTTGAACACCCCTAATTATAGAGATATTTTAATACCGCCAAGAGAGGTGATATTAAAATCTAACTCAAATANCGCCAAGAGAGGTGATATTAAATTCTAACTCAAATATATTATTCTATATATTTACTATTATAACCCCTCAACTGATAAAATCAAACTATCATCAATGTAACAAACACTAATTAAGGGTATTTTTATTAATTCAACATTAACACGATGAAATAATTCCCTAACCAAACTACTATATAACGTTTATATTGTGTATTGTGAAACACTAGATAAAATTACATATTATTCTAATACCATATATAATATTATCTTTTGTCCTTTTGTATTGTATTAGACTAGATTACTTTATCTAATCTATCCATTTTTAATACGATAACCAAACGAACCCTAAGTGTTTTATTGCTCAAGGAGCATAGAGTGCTCAGATGTGAATGATGCCCCCCTTGTGTAGATGAGGCTTAATAAAATAAGCTTCTCTTAACTGATTGAGGCGTAATTCTTGTAACAGGTGAGGTAGTTCAGTAGAAGTGGTGTCATTCTTGTAATAGGCGAGATAATGCCATAGAGGTGATGATGTATGCTTCCCACGAAGATCTCCTCGTGTGTCAGTTTGTGCACTAAGTCTTTCAAGATGATGATGCTGATCCTTGAAACTGTGGTGGGCTTGGCCTGTATATTTGAGCTGAGTCTAGTTTGTATTTCTGAACTAGGCCTCTAAGCTGAGCTTGGTCTGGGGCGGCCCCATCATTTGCCCCTATTCCCTCGAGCCTAGTGGGATTTGGGGGAGAGCGAATCAGTAAGAAATATTGTCCTTATCCTCTTTTAGCAGCTGAACTCTAATGAGGGAAAGGTAGACACAACGGGGCTATAGAGGAGGAGTTGTGGGTGGCTAACGAGAAAGCTGCATTCCTTGAGGCTGAGATTCTGGAGATTGAGGTTGTTGTGTGAGAGTACAAGAAGAATTAGATGAGCTTTTGGCAACTTAAGAGATAGTTGCTAAGCTAAAGATTGAGGCTACTTACATAAGAGCAAAAGCAGAGGTGGGTCAGTCTTTTGGCGATTTGCGAGAGAGCCGTTAAGCTAGAGACTGTTGTTGCTTATATGAGAGTAGAGGCAGAGTTGGGCTGAGTTTCTAGCGACTCACAGGAGAGCCACTAAGTTTGAGTCTGAGGCTACTTGCGTGAGAGCAAAGATCGATTAGACCAAGCACAACTTAGAGGCGCAGTTTAAAAATGTAGACCAAACTCAGCTCAAATATGTTGACCAAGCTCACCACAGGATCAAGGATCATCCTAGTCATCTTGAGAGATTTAGTTTACAAACTGACACATGAGTAGATTTTTGTGGGACGCGTACGTCACCAGTTCCGTGGAATTGTCTCGCCTATTACGTGGCCCCACCTCCACCGAACTACTTACCTATTACAAGAATAGTGCTTCACTCTGTAAGAAGGCGCCTATAAATTGTACGCCCCACCTACATAAGAAGGACATCTCTCACATATCTCTCACATCTGAGCACTCTACATTCCTTGAGTAATAAAACACTCAGGTCAGTGTAGCCCTTCATAGTAGAGTAGGTCACTCTGACCGAACCACTTAATTTGTGTTTGTTTGTGTTGAGTCTCATTATTAATTTTGCATTAAGTACTTGACAGGTGGTGCGTAAACATATTTTGTGCATCATCAAATGATGTTATCCTCTTCTCATTTTATGAAAATGAAAATATTCCAATATTATTTTCTATGGATGAGCTACTATTGTGATTGTAATTTTCTCCTCTTTATTTTTTATTTTGTTGATTGAAACATTTTTGAAAAACACCTTAATTATTGAAATTGAATTAGTAAATGGTGAGACAAACATACAACAATCTACTACGTAAAGTGAATTTTTCCAAATTATTAATGTAAAACCTAGGTAAATTTAAACTTTTTTATGAAAAATGGCAAAATCGTAATTTATTACTACAGTATGGGTTAGAAACCATAATTTTTTTACAACTCGGATGACAAAACGGACCTTACAGTTGGATTTGTCTCGTGAAATCTAGTTACCCTATCAATTTTCGTCGAATTTCGAGATAGTCAGATTTTTTGCGTTTTACGAGGTGGTCGAGTGTCGGATAACCCAAAAATGAAATTTTTAATAAAATTTCAAAAGTTGGAAACTAATTTAAGGTAAGTTAAAATAAAATATTTTGAACTTGAACCGAGACAAAATTTAATTGTTTCGGGGTGAAAATGGACCCGAAAAAATAGGGTCGTGGTGCATTGTGGACCAAGCATTGAGAGACTATAAAAAGGGGAAGAAAATCAAAATTTTCTTCCCCAAAGTGTTCAACCGTTACCCGATAGAGAAGATAGGGAAAAGAGAGGAGAAATCCACCTTCTCTCTACGATCTACGACATTTTGTCGCTTAAATCCACTCGACCCAAGAGTTAAAGTTGTTCTCCTCGTTGAGGGCTACGCCTACATACCAAAAACGAGGGTTTTCACCGAAGGTTGAAAAATGATATTTTGGGAAGGCTTGGATTAGAGTTTGAGTTGAAGTCTTGGAGCTTCCCCACGTGTTCTTTACGCTTCAAGAGGTAAGGTTTCTCCTACTTAGGTTTATTTTACAACCTAGGGTGTCAAATANCGTGTTCTTTACGCTTCAAGAGGTAGGGTTTCTCCTACTTTGGTTTATTTTACAACCTAGGGTGTCAAATGAAATGGGTAGATTGATAGAGTTGTATATCACTTGCCTATTGTGGTGAAATTGATGAAATGGGTATTGGAAAGGGGTAGAATAAATCCTATCCTATAATGGGCATGTAGAAATTACTCAAAGTAATTTCTTGAAAAAGATGGGAATCAATATATGGAAATTATTTGTGTGATTCCATGAAATATGGTATTATGTGGGCATACTATGTGTCTATGTTATGCCTTTGTGGATGAAATATGTTACTAGCATATGTTATGTAATAACATGCTTGGTATATGTTGTTGGAAATAAAATATTGATGTATGTTTATTCACATGTTAACATTGTGATAAAGTCGATGATTATATGCATATGATATAATTGGTCATGGAATATGTAGATGTGTGGTTAATTTTGCTCATGTGACATTCATTACATATGGGCATGACATTGATATAGCAATGGTGCATTACATTTCAATTGCACGGAGAAATCGTATCCATGGACATGAGTGTGGGTGTGAGTGTGCATGATTGACATCAAACACTACATAGGTAGATGATGGGTGGGCTCGAAAGAGTTGGATCAAAAATTCAAATGAGTCGCACGATGGTATGGATAAAGAATTGGGTCGGGAGTTAGCAAGAAGGGATAGACTATCCCTCGGGTGAGAGACCCCATGATTTGGATACGCACTTCCATTGATATAAAAGCCTATAAAGTGTGTTGGTGTACGCAAAATCGTTGGTGAAGGTTCATAAATTTCGTGTCGGTTGGGTGACTGTTAGTGGAAGTCCATAAATATCCACCTCAAGAAAAACTCATAGATTTTAAATAGTCATTGGGTGTGTAACACTAATGGTGGGGGCTTGGAAAGCTCGGTTGTATACTCATGGCCTAACATGTGGCAAAGGTAAAGGGTGGGAGCTAGAAAAGCTCAGTCTTATACACATTGGCATTGCATGTGTTGTGGAGCCGCGAAGGGCTCGGGTTAAATTGCATGAGTAGGTATCATCTCATATCATGGCATGACATGTTAGATTCCAACATTGAATTGTACATTCTTGTTTGGAATGAATGTTTGTATGTTGAATGTTACATGTGAGCATATCATGTGCATCTAGGTTAGAGAGTAACCTCTGTAGGAAATACTCTATTGGGCATTGCTCACCTTATACGAAAAAATATTTCAGGTGTAGGTGGCACATTGGCGGAGGGCTCTCACTAGGGGCCTCAAAGATGAAGAAGAGCTGGATTGTGGCTTTTGAACCGAGTTTTTGTGTAAAACTTTTGGTTAAATTCCAATTGACATGTAAATGTATGAAATGGTATGTAATAGAATTTGTATATGTTAGACATTGTGTGAAAAACATTGTTAAGTATGTTTTGGATGGGAAAAATAGGCTTTTGGAATGGATTGGAAACCGAAAACGAGCGAGATAGGCAAAAACTGGACAGAGAGTACCAGTACAGTCTGTCCAGATGGCAGAGAGTACCGGTACTGTTTACAAAAATTTGAATTTTTAAAACTAAAGTGCTATGCTCTCGACCTTTGATTCCCTTGGTTCAAATGATGTAATTGGACAATAAAGAGGCATGAATCGTGGTACCTTGAACCACGGTTGGATTAAATAATTAAATGAACACGGGTTACATGTGTGAGTTACAATTCCAGGTAAAGGGATATTATTAGCGTGATGTCGGATGATGCAGCACTCACGGGTATTTTTGCGGGTTGGCGGGTGGTCAACAGTAAACTAATGACCCCCGATTTTAGGGGCGTCACAGCTTAGTATCAGAGCCTAGGTATACGATTTTTCTAGGGTTTAATGGGGCATGAGTCTAGACCATTGCATTCATTGTGCACTACATATTATGTGCTTAAATTGTTATGTGCTATGTGATACGTGCTACATGTTATGCGAATGATAAACCTGATGATATACATGGTAAAATGTATGTGAAAATGAGACATTAGGGTTAGAAAAACATAACATTAGGGGTAGGAAAACAAGGGAATGAGATAGTTCAGGGTGTAAATGTCTACTAGTGGATGACACACGCACTGCTAGTGAGATAAGGAGAGAGATCTCAAGGTTTGAACTTGATCCCTACATTGGGGTACTAAACGAATGCTTTATTGCTATCTGACATGTGTGTAGATGACAAGTAGAGGAAGGGGACGTCGGGGTGGACGGAATAACAACCAACCACCGTCGGTCTTTGACCAACAAGTCTTTGTGGAGGCTATTGGTGCAACGGCTGCTACTATTGCACAAGCTAGAGTTACAACTGCTACAATTGCACAAACTGGTGCATGTGGGGATCAAAGAGGCTCAAGTCATCTCTAGAGGTTCAAGGCACACAAGCCTCCGGTATTCAAGGGAGGGGCAGATCCGATGGTAGCCAACCATTGGTTTTGGCAAGTTGACAAGGTCTTAGAGGCAATGGAAATCACCTTCGATGCCACGAAGATAAGACTAGCAGCATTCTAGCTAGAGGGGGAAGCCCAATTGTGGTGGGATTGGGTGAAGGACGCAAAGGACTTAACGACCATGACATAGGGAGAGTTACGTGAGCTCTTCATGGGTAAGTATTTTCTGGCGGCTGCACGACATGCAAAGGCTCTGGAATTCTTGGAATTAAAACAAGGAATGATGACGATGATGGAGTACGTGGCTAAGTTCACTGAGTTAGTTCGTTTTGTCGATGATTATGCGGCCACGGATATGGCCAAGGTAAGGAAGTTTGAGGATGGTTTGAAATTGTCAATCCGGAGAAAAATTATGGGTCTCCTCATACAAAATTTGGACTCGATGGTCGAGACAACCATGGCCATTGAGAGAGAGATTGACAACGCAAGAAACATCCGAGAATCAGGTGCCAAGGACAAGAAGAAAGATGGTCAATCCTCTTCTTTTAGCTTAAGAAAGAGGCATAGGACCTTTCCTCCGCAGGGACAGAGCCATGGCTATCTGGGCCAAGGACAAGGTCGATTCTTCCAAGGTGGGAGAAACCCGAGGGCTACACATCAGGCGGGTCAAAGGACATGTTTCCATTGTCACCAATCGGGTCACATGAAGCGAGATTGTCCTTAGAGGCAAGGATCCTAGAGTTATGAGACGTCTCATTCCCAGTTGTCGATGGGAAAGTCACAGACACACTACATTCCTCCCTACTCCACCATGGGCCAGGGAAACCAGTATTAGTTATAAGGTACTACTCAGCCCCTACTACTTCACGTGCAGGGACTCCTCAAGCAGGCCAGATGGGACAGAGCATGGGTCGGGGTCAAGGCCAGGGCTCATAAGCCAGGACATCAAGGACCCAAGGGCGTGTCTATGCCATGATACCTCAGAGTGAGCTAGTGGATTAGTCAATCATCCAGGGTACATTTCTACTCTCTCGCTTATGGGCTAGGGTGTTGTTTGACTCTGGAGCATTACATTCATTCATCTCTGCATCATGTGTATGGGATTTGGGCTTAAAGGTTAATACCTTGTAAGAGGCGTTGTATGTAAATTCTCCCCTAGGAGCTAAGGTGTGTGTTGACCGGATATGTTGGAGTTGTGAGTTAGAGATCTTGGAGATTCTACTAACTGTGGATCTTAGGGTCGTGGACATATCAGAGTTTGATGTTATCCTCGGAATGGATTAGTTGGCGGCATATCGGGTCGTCATTGATTGTGATTAGAAGATGATCACTGCTTATACACCGGATGATGTTTGTTTCAAGTTTCAGGGGAAAAAGTACGACGCCTTACCCTAAGCCGTGTATGACTCTCGATGGCACGGATAGTTGATGGATTGCCTTGCGAGCCTTACCCTAGAAGATGAGGTGAGACAGGAGTTGGGTCTACCTCGGGTTGTTTGCGGGTATGAGGAGATTTTTCCTAATGAACTATAGGGATTACCTCCCCATAGAGATGTTGACTTCAACATTGAGTTGCATCCGGGTTACGTCACCTATTTCTATGACTCCACATAGAATGACACCGACAGAGTTACAAGAACTCAAGGTCCAATTGTAAGAATTATTGGACAAGGGCTTTATTAGACCGAGCACTTCACCATGGAGCGCTCTGGTGTTGTTCACTAAGAAGAAGGACAAGACCCTTCGGTGGTGTTTAGACTATCGGTAGTTGAACTGAGTCACCATCAAGAATAGGTACCCTTGTCGAGGATCAATGATCTATTTGATCAACTAAGGGGAGCGCGGGTCTACTCCAAGATAGATCTCCGCATCGGTTACCATTAGTTGAGGATAAGGGAGGCAAATATCTCTAAGACGACGTTCATAACGCAGTATGGGCATTTTGAGTTCATTGTGATGCTATTTGGATTGACGAATGCCCCGGCGGCATTCATGGATCTTATACATGGGTGTTCCAACCCTACCTGGATCAGCTCGTTGTGGTCTTTCTTGATGATATATTAATTTACTCCAAGACTAAGGAGGAGCATGAGGATCACTTGAGAGTTGTTCTTCAGACGTTGAGAGACCACTAGTTAAACACCAAGTTCAGCAAGTATGAATTTTGGCTTACAGAGGTGAAATTTTGGGACACGTGGTATCGACTTCAGGTGTATCTGTGGACCCGGAGAAGGTTAAGGCTGTTATGAATTAGGAGAGACCGAAGTCAATCTTCGAGATACGCAGTTTCTTGGGATTGGCAGGGTATTACCGGAGGTTCATCAAGGACTTCTCCTTATTAGCTANAGAGACCAAAGTCAGTCTTTGAGATACGCAGTTTCTTGGGATTGACAGGGTATTACCGGAGGTTCATCGAGGACTTCTCCTTATTAGCANGAAGGTTAAGGCTGTTATGAATTAGGAGAGACCGAAGTCAATCTTCGAGATACGCAGTTTCTTGGGATTGGCAGGGTATTACCGGAGGTTCATCAAGGACTTCTCCTTATTAGCTACACCTATGACGAAATTGACTCGAAAGGAGGGTAAGTTTCTGTGGGATGATTCGTGTGAAAAGGCATTCCAAGAGTTAAAGAGGAGGCTTACTTCAGGTTCGATTTTGATAGTCCCGGAGTGGGGACAGATGTACACGATGTACTGCGACGCTTCCAAGGACGGATTTGGTTGTGTCTTGATACAGTCCGGGAGGGTGGTAGCTTATGGTTCTCGACAGTTAAAGAATCATGAGCGGAATTATCCTACGCACGACATGAAATTGGCGGCCATTGTCTTTGCACTGAAGGCTTGGCGCCACTATCTGTATGGTGAGCAGTTCGAGGAATTTTCAGACCACAAGAGTCTGAAGTACATCTTCACTTAGCGATACCTCAACATGAGACAGCGTAGGTGGATAAAGTACTTGGAGGATTATGACTTCACATTGTATTGCCATTCCGGTAAGGCAAATGTGATGGCTGATGCACTCAGCCAAAAGTCACGGGAAGTCTTGGCTAGTGTGGCTTCCTGGGAGTGGGAGATGTTTGAGACTGTGAGACAGTTTGGGCTACATTATCAAGGATAGGTTCAGGGTGTTTTAGGGAGCTTAGTGGCTACGCCTTCCCTACTAAGTAGAGTGATAGAGTCCCAGAGGCAGGACCTAGGGTTATCATCTATTAGGAATAGAGTGTAGGTAAGTACCAGTGACGAAGGCTGGGCCATTCACTCTGATGGCAGCCTTTGGTATAGGGGAAGGGTTGTTGTTCCCCACTTAGCGGATCTGAGAGAAGAGATCCTTAGGGAGTTCCATTGCTCCCGATTTACCATGCATCCAAGAGGCACGAAGATGTACCATGATCTTCGTCGCCAATACTATTGGAGCGAGATGAAAAGATACGTTGGGGACTTCGTTAGTCGATGTCTTACGTGTCAGCAGGTTAAGGCTGAGCACCAGAGATCAGCGGGGTTGCTCCAGCCTTTGGAGGTGGTTGAGTGGAAATAGGAGCATATCACGATGAATTTTGTGACTCACTTGCCACAGACATCACGGGGATATGACGCGGTGTGAGTGATAGTGAACCAGCTTACAAAGTCAGCACATTTTTTGGCGGTGCGAATGACTTTCAAATTGGAGGAATTCTGCAGATTGTACTTACGAAAGATTGTCCGGTTACATGGAGTGTCCGTATCTATAGTTTCGGATCGGGATCCCAGGTTTACGACTCATTTTTGGGAGAGTTTTCAGTGAGCCATGGGGATATAGTTGATGATGAGCACAACTTTTCATCCCTAGACGAACGGTTAATCAGAGAGGACCATCCAGATATTAGAGAACATGCTACGGGCATGTGTCTTAGATCTTAAGGGTAGCTGGGAGGAGCATTTACCCTTAGTGGAGTTCGCCTACAACAACAGTTATCAGGCAAGTATCCAGATGACACCCTATGAGGCACTATATGGGAGACCTTGTCGTTCTCCAGTCTGTTAGACAGAGGTGGGAGAGAGACCCTGTATGGGTTTGAATTTGATCCGAGACACCTTGGAAAAGGTAGGATTGATGCGGAAGTGCCTTCTTATGACTTAGAGCCGATAGATGAGCTATGCCGACAAACGAGGCGACCTTTGGAGTTCAAGGTAGGAGATCATGTCTTCTTGAAGATTATGCCTAAGAGGGGAATTNGTGCCTTCTTAAGGCTTAGAGCCGACAGATGAGCTATGCCGACAAACGAAGGCGACCTTTGGAGTTCGAGGTAGGAGATCATGTCTTCTTGAAGATTATGCCTAAGAGGAGAATGGTCAGATTCGGGAAGTAAGGAAAGTTGTCGCCAAGGTTTATCGGACCCTTCGAGATACTCGAGACGGTGGGTACGGTGGCTTACAGATTAATGTTAACACCAAATTTATCGGGTGTTCACGCGGTGTTCCATGTATCTATACTCCGGAAGTATACTCCAGATCCGACATATGTAGTGGATTGGGGTAAGTTGGTTGTTGATGCAGATGAGACCTTCGAGGAGGGACCGGTGCGTATCATGGATAGCCGAGAACAAGTTTTGCGAGGTAAGACTGTAAGAGTAGTAAAGGTGTTATGGCAGCACTGAGGAGTGGAGGAGGCGACGACATAGGAGCATGAGGATACCATACGAACCAACTATCCGTTTCTGTTCGATGATGGAGGTACAAGTTTTATAATTGNGAGTGGAGGAGGTGACGACATGGGAGCATGTGGATACCATACAAACCAACTATCCGTTTCTGTTCGAGGATGGAGGTACAAGTTTTATAATTATATGTATGATATTATTGTTGCATATTCATGCGGTTAAGTGTGTATGTGTGTATGAATTTTGGGGACGAAATTCTTTTAAAGGGGGGAGAATATAAAACCCAGGTAAATTTAAACTTTTTATGAAAACGGATAAAATTGTAATTTACCGCTACAATACAGGTTAGAAACTAGAATTTTTTTAAAACTCGGATAACGAAACNTTTATAATTATATGTATGATATTATTGTTGCATATTCATGCGGTTAAGTGTGTATGTGTGTATGAATTTTGGGGACGAAATTCTTTTAAAGGGGGGAGAATATAAAACCCAGGTAAATTTAAACTTTTTATGAAAAAGGGTAAAATTGTAATTTACCGCTACAATACAGGTTAGAAACTAGAATTTTTTTAAAACTCGGATAACGAAATGAACCTCACTGTTAGATTCGTCTCACGAAATCTAGTTACCTTGTCAATTTTCGTCGAATTCCGAGATAGCAAGATTTTTTGCGTTTTATGAGGCGGTCGAGTCTCGGGTGACCCAAAAACGAAATTTTTAATAAAATTTTGAAAGTTAGAAAATAATTTAAGGCAAGTTAAAATCAAATATTTTAAACTTGAACCGGGACAAAATTTAATCGTTTCAGAGTGAAAACAGACCCGAAAAAGAGCACTATGTGGCGCATTGTGGACCAAGTATTGGGGGACTCTAAAAAGGGGAAGAAAATCAGATTTTTCTTCTCCAAAGTGTTCAGCCGTTACCCGATAGAGAAGAGAGGGAAAAGAGAGGAGAAGTCCACCTTCTCTCTACGATCTACGACATTTCGTCGCTTAAATCCACTTGGGCCAAGAGTTAAAGTTGGTCTCCTCGTCGAGGGCTACGCCTATATATCAAAAGTAAGGGTTCCTTCCTACTTTGGTTTATTTTACAACCTAGGGTGTTAAATAAAATGAATAGGTTGATAGGGTTGTATATCACTTATCTATTATGGTGAAATTGATGAAATGGGTATTGAAAAGGGGTCAAATAAATCCTATCCTATAATGGGCACGTAGAAATTACTCAAAGTAATTTCTTGAAAAAGATGAGAATCAATATATGAAAATTATTTGTGTGATTCCATAAAATATGGTATTATGTGGGCATACTATATATTTATGTTATGCCTTTGTAAGTGAAGTATATTATTGTCATATGTTATGTAATAGCATGTTTGGCATATGTTGTTGGAAATAAAATGTTGATATATGTTTATTGACATGTTAACATTGTGATAAAGTTAGTGATTATATGCATATAATATAATTGACCATGAAATATGTAGATGTGTGGTTAATTTTGCTCATGCGGCATTCATTACATATGAGCATGACATTAATATAGCAATGGTGCATTACATTGCAATTGCACGAAGGAATCGCATTCATGGACATGAGTATGGGTGTGAGTGTGCATGATTGACATCAAACACCACATAAGTGGATGATGGGTGGGCTCAAAAAAATGGATCGAAGATCCAAACGAGTCGCACGGTGGTATGAATAAAGAATTGGGTCGGGGTTAGCAAGAAGGGCTAGACTATCCCTCGGGTGAGAGACCCAGTGATTCGGGTACTCATTTCCGTTGGTATAAGAGCTTATAAAGTGTGTTGGTGTATGCGAAACCGTTGGTGGAAGTCCACAAATTCCGTGTCGATTGGGTGACTGTTGGTGGAAGTCCATAAATACCCACCTCAAGAAAGACCCAAAGATTTTAAATAGTTATTGGGTGTGTAACACTGATAACGGGGGCTTAGAAAGCCCGGTTGTATACTCACGGCCTAACATGGGGTGAAGGTAAAGGGCGGGAGTTAGAAAAGCTCAGCTTTATACACATTAGCATTGCATGTGTTGTGGAGTTGCGAAGGGCTCGAGTTAAATGACATGAGTAGGTATTATCTCATATTATGACATGACATGTTAGATTCCAAAGAGCGAGATAGGCAAAAATTGGACAGAGAGTACCAGTACTATGTACCGGCACAGTCTGTCCAGACGGCAAACCGTACCAGTACACAGTACCGATACTATTTCCAAAAATTTGGAATTTTAAAACTAAAGTGTTATGCTCTTGACCTTTGATTCCCTTGGTTCAAATGATGTATTTGGACAATAAAGAGGCATGAATCGTGGTACTTTGAACCACAGTTGAATTAAATAATTAAAAGAACACAGATTACATGTGTGAGTTACAATCCTGGATAAAATGATATTATTAGCGTGATGTCAGATGGTGCAACACTTACGGATATTTTTGCGGATTGACAGATGGTGAATAATAAACTCATGATCCCCAATTTTAAAAGCGTCACAATTATAGAGCCGTCGTCTCATGGATTCTTGTCATAATATATTTTTTTGCCTCTTCCCCCGTACATTATAGAGTCGTCGATCTCATGGATTCTTGTCATAAATTATATATTTTTTTGCCTCTTTCCCCGTACATAGTTGCAAAGACAATAAAATTGCTAATCAAGAGAAGATCCTCACCACCTTCAAAAAAATTGCTTAAACTTTTGAAATGGATCGTAAATAGAAAGAATATTTCTTTGACTTTTTGTGCTTCATTGGGTGAAGGTACATTAGACATTATATAATATTGAAATGTTCATTGACTAAACGGTAATTTTAATGATAATTTGAATGACTCGACTATCAATATCGAAAAAAAAATTTTGGTACCATACATTCAACTTTTACCTCTTTAATAGGTATTATTATGACCTTTGTAGGTCATTTTACAATAAAAAAATTTATTATTTTTGTGAGTGATTTACCATTTTTATAGATATTTTTATCACTGTTGTGGGTGTTTTTTTTCACATTTGTGATAATTATTTTTATTATTTTTTTTCGATACAAAAAAAATTACTATTTTTGTGGGTTATTTATCACATTTGTGAGTATTTGTACCACATTTTATGGATGTTTTTACTATTATTCAATTAGCTGACACAAAGTCATACTATAATGTATAATTTTAATCATCCAAACATAATGTATAATGTTACATATAAGATTCATAAATATAAAATGGAAAAAAAAACCCAAATAAAAATAAAAATAAAAATAATTTGCTGGCATTTAAAGTAAGGTAGAGTGATCAGCTGATGCGGCGGCACAGGGTAATCCCATCACCAACTGGAAGCATACAGATCTCAATCCTAGGGTCAGCGGCCAGGGCTTTGTTAAGCTCCAACACAAACTCTCTGTAGTACCTGATGTACTTCCTCATTGGAGCATCCGGTGGGGCCACCACAGAACCATTCCATAAGGTGTTGTCGTAGCCGATCACACCTCCAACCTTAACCAAGTCGATTAGTCTCTTGTGGTAGTTGAGGTAGTTGTCTTTGTCTGCGTCCACGAATATGAAATCAAATGTCCCATGATACCTCCCCTATAATTCATCACATAACGACAAGGTTAGTTATATATACATCATTTGAGCAAAAAAAAAAAGGTTACATATACATCCGGTGCACCTAAGACATCGATAAATTACTTCTGTATCATTTATAATCTTTTTGTTATTGAGTAGTATAAATTTTTTAATTTATTGTACTATAGTAGACTTGCGTCACGTACTACCAAAAATTATGTCAGAATTGGGTTGATTCACGATTCAAACATATGGATAATGACTAATACCAAAATGTTCAAATCAATACTAAATATTTTGGTACCCATTAAGATTTAAATTTGACTTTATTGAGTCATAAGTTGCACCCATGGCATGAGCAATTCTAGGGTTTCATTTAGTATCTCAAATTTATCAAATTTCAGATACAAAATTTTTCTACCCATTGAAATCTACTCAACCTTTTGGTAGGTTACCAAAGAACAATATTATTGGGACTTAATTTGTCGATTTAATTCACTATAGTCAATGAATTGACTGTGGATACCATCAAACATTGAATCTTGATGTTAATCCAACAGTTACAATGAAGTCACATCATTAAGTCAACAGATTAAGTAATCATGAAATTCGGTACAGTTAACACACACAAATGTGGGCAATATTGCATGGACCTTATTTGGTGATCTTATCATTCTCTGTTATTAGATTGACAGTAGACTCTATTATTAATTGAGATCCATTATCAATTCAATGACTATGATATATTATATCACCGGATAAGATTATTAAATTAAGTGCAAATAATATTTCCTCACAAATATATGTGGAGAGAGAGAGAGAGAGTTACATCTTGGATCATTTGATCAAGAACAGGCAAAGCAGGGCCTTCTTTGAAGTCGATTTTGTGGGCAACACCAGCCTTTTGAATTGTGGGCAAACCAATCTCATAGTTTTCTCTGTTTATGTCCATTGCCAAAATCTGCAAACATTAATGACAAAGATTTTACAACTCTTTTCTCCTTTTTTGAACGCCAGTATTTAATTGCATCTGCTTTTTTTTTTTATGAATTTTATCTGTTTGGATGCTGAGAAAATGGACGGCAAGGAAAGAACAGAAGAAAATCTTTTATTTTAGGAAAGAACATGAAGAATATGCTTATACAATTGGATATGTGAAAAATGAAAACAAAATTCATACACTTTAATAGAATTAATTTTTCAGTTACCATGATTTTTAACATTTTACTTAGATATCATAGTTTTAAACTTATTTACCGTATTATTATTATTTTTATAACTACAAAGAGTGTTTCAAAAACAGGTTCTCAATGCAAAAAAAAATGTAGAAAATGTGTAAACACCCTTAAATTTAATTTGTGTTTTAGAAACACCACTTTATAAAAACAAGGTAGTTTAATAAATAAATGAATCTCAATTACGATATTTGAGTAGAAATGTGTTAGAAAAAAATTATACTTTAGTACATAAGTTCATTGTTTAAATTCCATGATCACCGTTGACTTTCTTGGGAACCAAACAGGGGAGTGTTTTTGATTAATTATTTTCACATCCGTCTTATAAGTTTGTTATTTAGATTCCATGATTTTTTCCTTATCTTTCTTTGCAACCAAACAGGGGCAGAGTTTTTTTTTTTTGAACAAGTAAACAGGGGCAGAGGTTATTAATTGTTTTTCACACCTTTCCATCATCGGGAAGGGCAAGGGCGGTGGCGAGAAGAGAATAACCAGTGTAAACACCAATCTCCATGGTGTTCTTGGCATTGATGAGCTTCAAAAGCAAGTTCAAAAACTGCCCTTCATCAGCAGAAGTTGACATGATATTCCTGTTTGGATACGAGATAAATATATATCAATACACATGGTTCAATACGACAGCACAACCCTCATGGTTCAAACAATTCGCATAGTCGTATATGACTTACCATCTTTCGTTACGATACGTTTAATATTCCATGCAAATCATGAGTCACCGATACATCTCAATGACCCATAAATAATTAAGAAAAGAATATTCAACTCATGGTTGACTCAAAGACGTTCTAGATTCAGACATTCTAAGTTTAAATCTTGACAACCTTTTAAAATTAAATCATGAAAAATTTTATCCCTTATAAATATCTTAATCTCGACGTGAATAGTCTATTTTTTATTGAATCGAAGAGAAAATTTATCAAAGTGCATATAAACTGATTTGGATACCCTGACTATTGATCTCGGTCTTGAAAATTCATTAGATGTTTTAAAAGTTGAAAAGAATTTGGAGGGTTGAAACTTTACCATGGATGCTTGGCAGTCACCTCTCTAAGCTCTTTCATGGCTTCTGGCTCTTTTGGGTACACACTGGTTTCAAGAATATACTGGCAAAAACAAACAAAACCAATCAAGGATTGAGAAAAAAAAAAAAAAGAACAATCCAATCCTAACAAGAAGAAAAGTTGTTTGTCTTGAAGGAACATCAGCAAGAAAAAGTCTACCTGGTAGAGGGCATCACTCTGCAAAAGGCTCTTGTGGCCAACCTCCTGGTGTCTCCCATTCTGATTTTCCTTCGTTTCACCGTTTGTCGCCATTGTCCTTAATTTTCTAGGATATTGTCCTTAATATTCTAGGCTTTTTTCTCTCCTTTCGTTGGAGTTTTGGTTTTCAGGTATGGTTAACCTGGGTTTGGCAGGAGAGAAATGGAAGGGTATATATAGGCGCAGAGGTCCGGTTCGAACCGGTGGGTTCTGCTTGCTGGCTGGCTGGGTGGTGGTTGGTTGCACAGACCGCCCGGTCGGGGGTTGGTGAGATCCCTCCATAGATAAGCATTGGTGGGGCCTATTTTATGCTTGTTATCCCAGCTACTATGCATTGTCAATGTACCAGAACGTTTGGAGATCAGAGAGAGGGTCCATCCGAGGATTATGTTTGATGACGTCATGGTTATAAATTATGAGCGTTGAAATGAATTAAAATTTTTAATACACGAGTTTAGTGAAATTGAGGTAAACAATTAGTTTAAAGATCATCCCTCTATAATTGAACCTTAAAATCGTGAGTTTAAACTTTATTATCTCCCTTCTTATAATATTGTTTGGCAAAAAAAAAAAAAAAAGTCGAGTATCGATGTATGGTTTACTTGTTTAGCAATGAGGATGAACACAAACACAAATTTTTTTTTTTTCATGTTCTTCGACGGAGCATGTTTCCCAACAAATTTGACATTTGGTTTCCCAAAGAATTTGCAGAATTTTTTTTTTCAAAGGGATGTTTGAGAGATAAAAAAAAAGTCTCATGTCGACCATAAAAATTCTAAAAAGTAGTATTCGATTTTAAATTTTTTTGGGTTAATCCAAATTGAAATTCTTCGGTAGTAATTGGACCTGATTAATTTATTTTTTTGGCATAATACAAAAAAATACAATAAACAAAAAAAAGAAAAATTGTTGTATGACTAATGAGATTTTTAGGGTAATGATATGCTTATCAATTTTTTTACCAAATATCCATCACAAATGATGTGACACAATTTTTCATCATCAGATAAGTAGATCTTATTAATATTCAATGATAAAAATTGTATTGTACCATATTATTTAGAATAAAAAATTTAATAAAAAAAATTGATAAACATAACATTATTTTTTTATTATTATTTTGGTCTTATTGCATATTAATGACTAACGGATATTTGGTCCAATAATACTCTTTACCTTATGAAAATTTTATCTTCTTAAAGTCAAAGGATCGAGCAACCTTTCCCCTCCCCCTCCCCTCAAAAAAAAAATGAAAAAAAAATTGCATATTAATGGAATGTGGTGGGACCAACCAACATCTTTAGTTTTAGTTTTTTTTTTTTTTATTTGGGATCTCCAACATCGTTAGTTGGAATTGCCAAATTAGCAAAGGAATTGGTAAGATGTTGGTGGGGGCAATTCTACTCCACATATGCTAAGAGTTGGTGGCCACCCTTACATACAATATAATATAGTTTATATAGTTTATGCTAAAGAGTTGGTGAAAAGGTTAATGTGAATCATTTGATGAATAGATCATATAAATTTTACTGATTCTCCGATGACTGTCAATGTACCACATTTAAGACCCAGAGTAGTGTGGGTCCTAGATCAATAGATGGATTTGACGAAAACCTGATTGTGGAATATATGATCCAGACTACTCCTTGAATTTTTCGTATTTTGTACTGTAAAAAATTTTAAAATTATTATTTTATATTATTAAAAATTAAATGTTTTTATATTATACCCTTAATTTCTTAAAAATTTTGCAATGTAACCCTTTACTTCATTTTACGTTTTTTTTTGTCAAAAGCCCAACTATTTTTTTTTTTTTGATCAACCAAACAGTAAATAAGATTTCATTAAGTAGGGAAGTTCGAATTATAATCAGTCAAAATTAGAACATTAAGCTATGGGGGTGGAGACCCAACCCATCCTAATAGAAGTGACACTGACGAAAAACTAGTGGAAAACTAATAAAATTGTTACATTGGAATATTTTTTATACATTGAGGGTACAATGTAATAAATTTAATCTTTAAAAGTATAAAATAAAAATTATTAAAATTGTTTAAGATACAAAATACAATTCACCCACGTTCCATTAGGGTATATGATAATGATTTTATAGAGTGAAAAATATTATGAAATATAAATTATACTTTGATCCCTTTCAACTATGACCATTTTTTTCACTTTACTAGCTCAATTATCATTTTTTTTATATTGTACTCTCAATTACGTGATTAGTTTCACATTGTCCAAATTATTAACGTCTATTACATATTTAACAAAAAATTATTTTAGTCTGCCCCTCAAACTATATAATTTATTTTACTTTGCCATGACCCATCAACAATTTTCGTATAAAAAGATGATGGACGCTCACAATTGAGACAATGTGAAAGAATCAAAGTAATTGAGGAGACAATATAAAAAATTTAATAATTTAAGGGATAAAATAAACGATATCTTGTCAAAATCGATACAATTTCCACACGACACATGGATAATAATATAACATTAGAATTTTTTTTTTGATAAATATATAAAATTAGAATTTGTGTGTTGTATAAGTTGGACTTGAAATGTCAACACAATTGTTATTCCAATTCATTTAGTTAAGGAATGGATGAGAACGCAAACTCGAAGTGCGGCCAATAAATAGCAAGTATGCCCTTGAAAAAGACAAAGAAAAGCTATAAGAATTAGTGAGAGAGGGGGACCCTTTATTCTTTATGCCAAAGTCTCCAAGATGTGCACTAATAAGCGATTAACAATGAGGAAAGCTCCAGCAAGGTTATGGTTGGTGAAGATGGCCGAGAGGTCTCATCACTACCTACTTTCACCAGCAGAATAATAAAGAGCTGGGGACGGGCCAGGGATGACTACTTGTTTTAAGTTGAAAATGTCCTACATGACCTGCCAACAACATGGACTAAGATTTTATTTATCTATGACTACGATATTAATTTTTATTATATTATATTAATTATTATTATAAAATAAGAGCGAGATTAAAACTCTATTCATTGGTAGAGATTGCAATAAAATAAGATTGTTTTTGATTGATTTTAACGTGTTTAGGATTAAGCTTCTAATATTAGGATTTGATGATGTTCTTGACACGACTGAGTAATGATGTTATTATAAAACACATTGAAGAGTCGGATTCAGTTCAGTCTGAACTCTAAAGTTCTAGGGAATAGGATCTGGGGATTAGCGGGTAATTACACAGAATGTTTATAGTGGTTTACTAGTTCAAGAGTTCGGCTAATCCATTCTTCAAGGAATCTCTTGCTCTGGAATATATTGATTACTGTATGAAATTTACAGATAATATTTATTACGCTACAATGGCTCTCTCTTCCTTACTTTCGAGGGCTTTGCCTCCTATTTATAGATAGCTATTCCTGAGCCTTGCTTAATCTGGGACGAAATCATTGCCCCTCCCTCGTAACGGTTGCCCCTTATTGCGCAACGAGACTTGCGTTTATGAGTGATTGATGCCAGAAAAAGGAAACTTGGTGAGATCTAGCTGTCTTTTGTACAACCTTCCTCAAGATATAAACACGAGGAGTTGAAGTCTGAAATCGAGGTCTGTAAATAATATTGATGAGCTGAGCTCCCATCCTGGGTTACCGAGCTCATCTTTAGATATTTTGTGATACCATCAAGATCAATATTAATNAAGATATAAACACGAGGAGTTGAAGTCTGAAATCGAGGTCTGTAAATAATATTGATGAGCTGAGCTCTCATCCTGGGTTACCGAGCTCATCTTTAGATATTTTGTGATACCATCAGGATCAATATTAATTTTTTTTTTACCACTCGAGCCGGTGGTCTAGTGGTAAGTCATATACGTTTAGAGTCATCTCTGACTTCTATGTGGCTATCAAATAATGTTCAATGTACGGGAGTAACATAGTTTATTACTTGCTTTTAGTGGTAATGTGGTGACGAATTACCCTTTCGAATTAGTAGTTATGACTCAAATCGAATATTTCATAGTGAAAACTCTTATGGTCACACTCAAAGATTACTATTTACTGGTCACCCTCCCCCCTTTTTCCTTAAAAAAAAAACCATTAAACTTTTTAGAGTCAATTCTAATATTATGGTAGTAACTTGTTCCCAATTAATCATACCCATAAAATTATAACTTGACTAAAAAATAATTAGACTAGATAAATAATTTTTTGATCCATACATAATTTGTATTCTATTATCTTATTGTTAATCTAATGTTTTACTAAATACTGAATTACAATGAACATTATTTTTGTTATATATTTAATCTTATATTTTATTCGCTTATATAAAGTTAGCTTGTATTATCTAATATAACTCATTTTTTTTATAATACAATAACTAAACAAGCTCTATTATTTGTATACAATAAATCTTGTTTAAATTCACGGTAAATAATCTATAATTTAAAAAAAAAAAATTATCGTAGTAAATTTCACTTTGATTTACGGTCAGCCACTAGTTGTTCGAGACGTCAGCAACCACATGGGGGCCTCTTTAAACTTCCGATGACTTGATTAAAAAACAATTCACGAACTAGGTTATTTTTATTATGAACAATTATTTTATTATTTTTCATGACCTAGTTTATTTTATTATTATTATTATTTTAGCGAAGGGTAAACCCCAAAGTATATCCACAAAAAACTTAGGTATCGTGGTTAGTTAAGAGCATTTAATTGAGAATAAGTAAAATCGTGGTAGGCAATTGTTATAAAAAAGATATTTAATGGAGAAGAAGACACGTTCGAATCTCAAAAAGATCTACGATTTGAGCATTATTAAGAGAATTTAATGTCGTGATTAAGATTGTTTTCATTTGGTTTTTTGTAATCGAAGTTTTTTGATTGAATTAATAAAAGAATTGCTTTGTTATCATCTTCATTGCTTTCATCCCATGAAGTTCTGAAATAAGATATTTGAACTCATTTCAAACAATCGTTTAAAAATTATCTATCGATTAAAACATTTTTTGTCGATCTCAACAAATTTTGGAACCACAGCTGCAGCATTGTTAGTATATTGCACCTTAACCACCAACAGCCATGCATAAGTTCCCATCTTTATTTACCCCTCTCATGTCCCATTTTTCTTGAATCTATTTTCATATTTTTGTAATTACTGTGAGAAACAAAAACCCAAAGTGATCACCAACTTAGCAATATGAAATGAATAAGCCTAACACGTATAATTTAATAATTAAACTAAATAATGTATAAAATTTGTGAACCAATAACAACTTGATAAACTAGTTTTGACAGTAGCAAACCATATATTGTAGATGCATATAATATAACTATTGACACATGTATCAAATTAAAACTAATAATTAAACAAATGCAATTGAACACAAAATAAAATAATGAAAAATAGATTAAAAAGATCTAGCCTTTGAGGGTCTGTGAGGCACGTCGAAATGTTGTCCTAAAGCGACTGAGCATCCCTATGTGAAGGTATTAGCGGACTGTAGCGGCTCCAAGATACAACCCAGATTCAAAAATAAGAACTTCTCAGGGTTTACGTACATTGAAGAGTGGGAATGAATCTAATTTTACTCAAGTTGCCCAAAAATTAGTATAATCAAAATACTCAAGAATGTAGAGAAGAATAAAACCAAACTATTTTGTGAACAACAAACGAAGAATGAGAAGCTAAAAGTTTCTATCACTTTTTCCTCAAATGAAAACCGAAGGCCAAAAATTTCTGGTAGTTTTTCCTTTCAATTAATTACCGAAGAACACCCTTTATATAAGCAGTGGCTATCCAAGCAGGGGAAAGAAAATAGCAGTTGAAATAATGCTGTTGGGGAGGAAAAAACACAATGGTTGGACTGCTCAATTGGGTTGCAACTATTTGAAAAATCAAACTTGAATTCAAGTTTCAAAGTTCAACTGTCATATCTCATGAAGAATTCCTCCACATGTACTTGGTATAAAATAATCCAAAACATTAAATATCTCTTAGGAAAAAGATGAAAGATGGAACAATTTTTTAAAAAGAAAAAACTTAATTTATTCCAACAATCCCCCACAAGTTTTTTCTTTTAAAAACCAAATATATACAAATTATATATAAAAGAAAAATTGGGCGACTATAATATTGTGCAATAGGTATAGATGTCTTTCAGATTTGAATCTCACTTTAGTGTTAACTGTTTTTCTCTGAAAGATCATAGTAACCAAAAGTTTGAACCAAACCCTTTGAGTCAGAGTCCAACATGTTACACACATAGTACCGATATTAGTCTTGATTTGCAGGTTAGTGCTATAAAAGTCTATGAACTCGATCTTGAATCTCATGAAAGTTTCTAAAGAACAACCCAATTCTCGTAGTCGCAACCTCATGATGACTCTCATTTAGGTGAAATCTCCAAGGGCATATGTGACCCCTACCCTGCAAAGTGTTATTGTCTTGGTCTCATTCAGTGTAACCACCCTTCCTTAATGTCACACTTCAAATGCACTTCTGCCATAGGAATGAGTAAGAGAATATCTCCAAATTTAAGTGCAAAATAAGTCACGCAATATGAATTGTTTCTACCCATTGAACTTCCTTTATGGGTTCCCAATCACAGGAGTTGGGTTACCTTCCTAGGTTACTTCCTTGTGAGCTTAGACTCATTCCACTCGACAGTTCTAAGATGACATTTCTTGAAAGTCATTTTGTTAGCTTATCAATAATATTCAATTCTGACTTCACAAAATCTAGTGAAATTATGTTGCTACTTCAAATTTTCTTCACAGATTTGTACCTTGCTTGCATATGTCTGCTCATCTTTTATTAGTATGAGTTTGCTTCACAAGCTCAGTCACAACTTTCTTATCACAATGCAAAGATATAGCAGATATAGGCTTATTCAATAAAGGTATATGTAGTAATAAACTTTTAATCCACTCAGCCTCGGTACATGTGATATCCAAGGCTATAAGCTCTGCCTCCATTGCACTTCTAGAAATTATAGTTTGCTTTTTAGATCCCTAAGATATGGTTGCCCCGCCTAACAAGAAAACATATCCAGTAGTGGATTTTATATCTAAACTATCGGTGATCCAATTCGCATCACTAAAACCCTCAACTACACTTGGAAATCATTTATAATGTAAAGAGTAATCTAGAGCTTCTCTAAGATATTTAAAGACCCTCTCTAAGACAGTCCAATGCTCTTTACTAGGATTTTGTGTATATCGACTTAGTCTACCCACAGCATAAGAGATATCTAGTCTAGACTTATTAGCTAAGTATAATAAAGATCCTATTAGATTGTGATATAGGGTCTCCTTTATTTTTCTTTAAATATATGTGAGGATCATATGGCGTCGATACTGGTTGACTATCATAAAACTTAAATTTCTTCAACATTTTCTCTATGGTGTTAGACTGACTAAGTGATATCCCACTTCCTATTTTCTCTACTTTCATTCCCAAGATTACCTTGGCTTCTCGCAAGTCTTCCATATCAAAATCCTTAGATAAGTAAGATTTAACTTCTTTAACTATTTTTAAATCAGTCCCAAAAATTATAATATCATCCACATAAAGACATAAGATCACACAACCTCCAATATTTTCCTTAGAATATAAACATTTTTCACTTTCATTTATTCGAAAACCATATTCTAGGATTACTTTATCAAACTTCTCATGCCATTGTTTATGTGCTTGTTTCAGACCATATAAAGATTTTACTAACTTGCATACCTTATGTTCTTGTTTACTATAAAGCCCTTAGGTTGCTCCATATATATTTCTTCATCTAAGTCTCCATTTAGAAAAACAGTTTTGACATCCATTTGATGTATCACTAAATTATGGATAGAAGTTAAGGCAATTAAAATTCTAATCGTAGTAATACTAGACACTGGTGAATATGTATCAAAATAGTCTATTCCTTTATTCTGTGTAAAACCTTTGGCTACCAATCTAGCTTTGTAATTATTTATACTCCCATCAAGTTTTAATTTCTTCTTGAACACCCATTTACATCCTATCGTCTTGCTTCCAGAAGGCAACTCTATTATCTCTCGAGTGTTATTTTGTAAGATTGATTCAATCTCAATATTAATAGCCTCCTTCCAAAAAGGAGCTTCTAAAGAGGACATAACTTCTTTGTAAGATGTAGGCTCACTTTCTACTAGAAAAGTGAAAAAACCATCTCCTAAATTCTTTTCTAGTCTTGGCCTTTTACTTCTTCTTAACTCTACTAGTATCTCTCTATCTTTCCTTAAAAGATCATTATTGCTAGTAGAAGATTCATCATTGGTCAAAGGTGTTTGTTTCACTTGGGTTGGTATCTTGCTTCTAAAAAGAAATATATCTTCAAAAAATGAAGCATCTCTTTACTCAATGATTGTATTATTAGATATTCCATTTATTCAGAATCAATAACTAGGAATTTATTGGCACTGGTATTTTGAGCATATCCTATAAAGATAGTGTCTATAGTCTTAGACCCAATTTTCCTTCTTTTTGGTTCAGGTATGGCTACCTTAGTTAAACACCCCCACACTTTCATGATACCATGATTTGGAACTCTTTTCTTCCAGATTTCATACGGTGTTTTCTCATTTTCTTTTACAGTTATTCTATTCAATATAAAACATGTGCTTAGTATAGCTTCCCCCCACAAATTCTCAGGTAAGCCAAAACTAATTAACATTGAATTCACCATATCCATCAAGGTTCTATTTTTTCTCTCCACTACTCCATTAGATTGGGGTGAATAAGGTGAAGTTACTTCATGTATTATACCATGTTCTTCACAAAAGGTGCTAAGATCATTTAAAGTATACTCACCTCCTCTATCGGACCTAAGTTTTTTCACTTTCCTCTCCAATTGGTTTTCTACCTTGGTTTATAAATCTTAAATTTATTAAATACCTCATATTTGGTCTTAATAAGATAGACATAACAATATCTAGAGCAATCATCTATAAAAGTCACAAAATATTTATTTTCAGCTCTAGTCAATGGTCTACTAGAATCACACACATCGCTATGTATAAGTTCTAGGAGTTGAGCGTTTCTTTCTACACTCTTGTGAAGTTTTCTAGTTTGTTTGGCTTGTACACACACTTCACACTTATGTTTAAAATCCAATTTTAATTTAGGAATAAAATTAAGATCCATCATTCTTTTAATTTTCTTTAAACTTATATGTTCTAATCTTCCATGTTATACATTGTAAGATTCAACATTAAAAACATTGGAAGAAACTTCACGAACTTCCAACTGATTTAATTTAAACAAACCATCACAAACATATCATTTTTCGATAAATAACTTATTCTTGGTTATTACAACCTTATTTAACTCCAAAACAACTTTATATTCTTGTTGAACTAAGGATGATCCACTAACTAAATTTCTTCTAACTTCTGGAACATGTCGCACATCCTTCAAAATCAAAGTCTTCCCAGATGTCATCTTTAATTCCACGTCACCAATTTCAAGCACTTGTGCAACTNAGCAAACCTTGTTGCTAGACTTGGGCGCTTTTGAGTTCTGCTTGCTCATTCTTCAACTAGTGAATTGTTTTAGATAACTGGGTAAAACGAGTTCCCTCAGCCATGGAGGAACCTGGCTCTGATACCACCTGTAATGTACTGGAAACCTGAGAAAGAAAACAGGCTCTTTGAGGGACCCAACCTCCTGCTCCAATATCTGGATCTTGCAAGGTAGAATAGCCCTTTTTCATTAACAGAGTAAACTTAAATAGATTACAAACAAAGGGAAATAACTGACCCACTAAACCCACTAACTAAAACAACTGACTAAGAAAATAACTGACCCAGTAACTAAACAACTAACTCAAATCCTCCACTAACAATTCTTCTCTGCACATGATAATTGTTCGGTAGTCCACGCACATGTGCCAACTGCCATCAANATTATTCCTTGGTGCCTATGGAACAGTCTTCTTGAAATAGCAATCCTTAGCCAAATGGTTGGTCCTTCCACAGACATAGCATGATCTTTTCTCTTTCTCTAAGCCCTTTGGTTTATTACTATTATTATTTTGGTTGTTTTGATTATTATTATTAGGGTCATTATTGAAGCGTTTATCAAATTGATTATTTTTAAAATTCCTACCCCTAGGCCGAAAATTGTTTTTATACTTCTTGTTATTCCTATAGTTATTTTGATTGTTTTCCACTAGGTTTACCTTAGGAGGTCTCTCATTTATTGAGTTTGTACTCGCCCTATGTTTATCTTCTACCCTAAGAGAGTTTATGGTTTGGGTTAAGGTGAACTCTCCTTGTTTATGCCTAAGAGTCCTAGCAAAATTATCCCATGAAGGTGGCAACTTATCAATTAAATTTGAAACTTTAAAGTTTTCATTAAAAATAGTCCCATGTTTTTGTACTTGTCTCATGAGCTCTTGATATTCATGTATTTGGTCTCCCACAGATTTATTATCCACCATTTTGTATCTATTAAAGTTGGAGATGACAAACCTTTTAATTCCATATTCGACCTCTAATGTGTTACAAAGTTTTTTAGCATTTTTTGTAGTGCTTTGGTACACGTCATAAAGATGATCAGATAAGGTACTAAGTATCCTATTAAGGCAGTGATACTCTTTTTGTTCTTGAGTCAACCATAAGAATGTCTCTTCACCAGATTGATTTTCTCCTAAGGCAGATACTAGGCCTAACACAGTTAACCAATAACGCATTTGTTTTAGTCACCTACGAAAATTTTGACCATTAAACTTTTCGGGTCTCACACTATTGGCTTCATCTAATGTAATGTATTGGAAACCTGAGAAAGAAAACAGGCAGAACCCGAAAGGATTCTTCAAAGGAGGCTTCGACAGAAAGGAAATCGAGCTGTCACAGATGTCTTGGTAAAATGGATAGGGATGGGGGAAGAAGATGCAACATGGGAGGAGTATATGGCCATTCAACGAAGATATCCCGACCTTGTGGACAAGGTCTTCGAGCAAACCTTGTTGCTAGACTTGGGCGCTTTTGAGTTCTGCTTGCTCATTCTTCAACTAGTGAATTGTTTTAGATAACTGGGTAAAACGAGTTCCCTCAGCCATGGAGGAACCTGGCTCTGATACCACCTGTAATGTACTGGAAACCTGAGAAAGAAAACAGGCTCTTTGAGGGACCCAACCTCCTGCTCCAATATCTGGATCTTGCAAGGTAGAATAGCCCTTTTTCATTAACAGAGTAAACTTAAATAGATTACAAACAAAGGGAAATAACTGACCCACTAACTAAAACAACTGACTAGGAAAATAACTGACCCACTAACTAAACAACTAACTCAAATCCTCCACTAACAATTCTTCTATGCACATGATAATTGCTCGGTAGTCCACACACATGTGCCAACTGCCATCAGCTTTCCTTACTAGCAAAACTGGAGAGGAATAAGGGCTTTGGCTTAGTCGTATTACTCCCGTCTCAAGCATCCCTTTGACCAGTTGTTCAATCTCCTCTTTCTGGTAGTACAGGTAGAGGTAGGGCCGGACACTTACTGGTTGGGTTCCTTCGACTAAAGGAATTTTGTGATCTTGATCCCTAGAAGGAGGCAATCCTTTGGGCTCATCAAACACCTCTTCAAATTCTGCTAAGAGCCTCTGCACTTCAGGTACCTCGAAATGTGTTCGCTCTTCTGGTTGGGGCTCGATTATTTGCAATATTAGGCCCTTGTTATAATTCTTGATACCTTTGATGAACTGCTGCCTTTCTTGCAATTGGAATGCCGAGGGGTTGAGCCTTTGTAATTGTACCTTTTTTCTATCCCAAGNCTGCTGCCTTTCTTGCAATTGGAATGCCGAGGGGTTGAGCCTTTGTAATTGCACCTTTTTTCTATCCCAAGAGAAGTCCATTGTCAATTGAGCAAAGTCCCAAAGAATGGGCCCCAATGTGCTCAACCAGTTCACTCCAAGCACTAGATCACAACCACCCAAGGTCAAGAGATATAGGGTAGTGGAAAAAGATTGACCTTGCAGAGAGAAATGGACTTTCTCGCAACAACCAAGGCAAGGAATTTTTTCTCCATTCGCCACCATGATAGTTAAATTACTCCCTTTGCCTACTTACAATTTCGCTTTTCTTGCCACATTGTAATCAACAAAACTATGAGTACTTCCAGTATCTATGAATACCACCACCCTTTGATTATTAATTTTTCCAACTAACCTCATGGTCTTTGGAGCAGGAACTCCTGTGATGGCATGGAGGGAAACCTCAAGTAACCTGGACCCTTCATCAGTAACTGTTTGTTCTCCTTCAGTAACATCTCTGGCATTTACCTCCTCTGATGCTTCCTTCCCCACTTCTTCCTCAATACCTTCAAGGAGGAAAATCTTGGGTCTCTTGCACCTGTGGCCTGCTGACCACTTATCTTCACAATAATAACATAAACCACGTTCCCTTCTTTCCTTCATCTGGACTAAGGATATACGTTGGACAGGGAGGTTGGGTTTAGGATTCGGGGTGATATTTGGGTAATTTTGTCGGTTTGGGGTTGGGTTTGATGGTCCTAACAACTTGGGTGGGTTAGGAGGCCCAAGTAACCTTGGGTAGTGGTTTTGGGTTCCAGTGTATGGGTTCAAAGTAGAATAGGAAGGAGGGGAAGGTCTTGGGCTGCGATTGTGACGCCAAACTTCTTCCTCTTGTAACCGGGCAAGGCCAAAACCAGTGGTTAAATAGGTAGGGTGGAACATGGTGACCACAACTCGTATCTCTTCTTTGAGGCCATTAATGAAGGTGCTAACCCGAAATTCTTCAGTAAGACCAACAATTTTGTTAGAAAGAATTTCAAATTGAGTTTGATATTCCTCTACCGTTGTTGTTTGTCGAAGTTTGGTGAACTCTGCAACTGGATCATCGAAAGGGGTAGGAGCAAACCTAACCTTCAAAGCCTGGATGAAACCTTCCCAAGTTGTTAGCAAACTAGAATCCAGTAGCCATTGGTACCAAGTCAGTGCCTTGCCTTCCATGTGGAAGGAAGCAATTTGGATTTTTTGAGCATCAGGAGTGTGGTAATAGGAAAAGAACTGTTTAGCACGGAAAACCCATCCAGTAGGATCATGACTATCAAATTTGGGGAAATCTAATCGAAGTGTTCGACCTTGAATTCCTCCTTGCCCTTCAAACACAGGATTTTCATGGGTAATATGGGGTGGGTGCAAATCTGGGAGTGATTCTTGTATTTGGCTGCTGTTAGGGTTGATGTTTTGTGGGAGATGTGGGTTGGTTCTGTTTTGGTTAATGACTTGGGACAAGGAAACGTAACTGACTGCAAGGTTACTCACTTGTTGTACAAGCTCTTCGAGCAAACCTTGTTGCTGGACTTGGGCGCCTTTGAGTTCTGCTTGCTCATTCTTCAACTGGTGAACTGTTTCAGATAACTGGGTAAAACGAGTTCCCTCAGCCATGGAGGAACCTGGCTCTAATACCACCTGTAATGTACTGGAAACCTGATAAAGAAAACAGGCTCTTCGAGGGGCCCAACCTCCTGCTCCAATAACTGGATCTTGCAAGATAAAATAGCCCTTTTTCATTAACAGAGTAAACTTAAATAGATTACAAACAAAGGGAAATAACTGACCCACTAACTAAACAACTAACTCAATTCCTCCACTAACAATTATTCTCTGCACATGATAATTCTTCTATTTATGTGTGCTGACACGTGCAGAGGTTGGAGAAGATTCTGGGTACATGACATCTAAATATCCCATTTCAAAATTTTGGTTATAGGGCAAAGAGAAATACTAGATTATCCTGTAAGAAAATTTTTAAATTCAAATGTCATTTTGAGTTTTATTTTGTCTATTAAATGTTACCGACAAATCTTTTAATTAAATATAAACTAATATTTAATCTTTAAAACAACTCACTGGCATAAAACTTAACTAACAGAACTAATTTCTAAACCTTTTTTTTCAAATTTTTATAACTTCAAATACCAGTTACTGTTTTATGTATTAGATTAAACTAGAACACAACTTCCAAAAATATACTTGAGTCGCTTTAGAATGTAAGAAACAGAAAGTCAAAGTGATCACCAACTTAGCAATATGAAATGAATAAGCCTAACACATATTATTTAATAATTAAACTAAATAATGTATAAAATTTGTGAAATCAATAACAACTTGATAAATTAGTTTTGACAGCAGCAAACCATATATTGTAGATGCATATAATATAACTATTGACACATGTATCAAATTAAAACTAATAATTAAACAAATGCAATTGAACACAATATAAAACAATGAAAAATATATTAGAAAGATTTAACCTGAGGGTCTGTGAGGTACGTCGAAACGTTGTCCTAAAACAATTGAGTTTCCCTACGTGAAGGTATTAGTGGACTGCAACGGCTCCAAGTTACAACCCAGATTCAAAAGTAAGAACTTCTTAGGGTTCACGTACACCGAAGAGTGGGGATGAATCTGACTTTACTCAAATTGCCCGAAAATTAGTATAATCAAAATACTCAAGAATGTAGAGAAGAACAAAACCAAACTATTTTGTGAACAACAAACGAAGAATGAGAGGCTAAAAGTTTCTGTCAATTTTTCCTCAAATGAAAACCAAAGGCCAAAAGTTTCTAGGAGTTATTCCTTTCAATTAATTACCGTAGAACACCCTTTACCACCATTTATATTAGCAGTGGCTATCCAAACGGTGGAAAGAAAATAGCAGTTGAAATAATGTTGTTGGGGAGGAAAGAACACAACGGTTGGACTGCTCAATTGGGTTGCAACTATTTGAAAAATCAACTGTCATATCTCGTGAAGAATTCCTCCACATGTACATGGTATAAAATAATCCAAAACATTAAATATCTCTTAGGAAGTCTTAATTTAGTCCAAGATGAAACCATTTCGTAATAACTTTGATTCACTCTTAAAATGTCCCTAATATCTATTATTTCTTCTGAATAAGTACACATAACTCCTTGTTTATTGTCGATATTCGTTTGTATTGCTTTACAAATTACCACCCAACTCTTCTTTTAATCCTATTGAACTCTCCATTTCTACACGTGTGAGTTCGAATTCAAAAAAATCACTTTTCACGAATAACATAAACACGAATATTCTGAATATATTTTATTGATATAATTCATCATAATCATTGAATTAATAACAAGTCTTAAAAAATACTAAAAATTATTATCAATTCAATGACGATAGATAATTGTGTCAACAAAAATCAATAAAAATCCAAATAATATTGCTCTAACACAAAAGGTTGAGTTTGTGGCCGTGCACTTTCTCAACATGTTTTATTAATGGGCAACACTAAATTGAGTACCCTTTTATTAGATGATTAGTGGTAACCCGTACTTGAAAGCACAGTGTAATATGAATGATTTTGAGAGAAATATTAATAGCTGTTAGATAAGTCTATTTGAGACCGTCAGACAGACTTATTAAAGTCCCTCCCATTTTTTATTATAGATTGTATTTGTAACTTTACTAGTTGTTCTGAAATTATCGACAGTTATGTGTTATATGATGATATACAAAATAGACTTATACAAGACCAACAGTCAAGTGGATGATGCAAGTGAATTAATGAAACAATTAATAAAACAATCAATGGCAAAAAGATAAATATTAGGTCAATACACATGTATATAGTAGTTCGGTCAGAGTGACTTACTCCACTCCGAAAAATGACAACGGTGGCCAAAAAACTTTTATTAATATAGTAAAATGAGAAAGAGAGAGAACAAATGTTAATTTCGAGAGAGATACAATAGTTATGTGAGAGAAAAACTATGTGAGGGATGTGTAAAGAGATGTAGAAATACCCCCCTCAATGGAGAGAACTTACAATTTACAGGCACAAAGCCTTAATTGAGACTGTAACTTGAGGGAGAAGACACTAATTCTTCGAGGAAGATATCTACAAAAGGTAAGTACAATTAAAGGGTGCATTGATCTTCGAGAGTAGGTATTGCGATAATTGCTCCTAATGAATTTTAATCTTTTTCAATTCCTTAGACCTTGGGTTGGGTCAAATTTACGAACCGGACTTAACTGGTCTTTTAATTAATTTGGACTTACTTGATTTGTTAGGTCTAATCCAATTGAATGTGGACTCGGTACTACCTTCTCTTTTTCAAGTACAAGTCAAAGATGCGTTAGTTGGCATAATGACCATCGTCTCCATTATTGAATTTTAAACTCGTGAGTTCAAATCCCACCATCTTAGTGTTTGACAAAAAAAATTAGTAGAATTCAATATTTTAATTCCCAACATAGATTCACTAAAATATTATTCACTGTTTTGAAAATTCACAATTTAACCATTTTGGACTAATTTTTTTTTTTAATCCATTGAGTTTATCTTGAATTTCTCATTGGTCCTTGAAGTTCCAATTGCATCCATTGAATCGTCCAAGTTTTACACAACTCTCAAAGTGGCCCCAGAGTCTATTTCCCTTATAGCAATGCTATTGGACCTAATTTATTAATTTAATTTATTATATTATTTTAATTGATTATGAATTCCATCAAACATTGTAATTTAATATTGATCCAATGATTTCTATAAAGTCACATCATTTAATCAACAAATTAAATTAAATTTTTTTAAGTTTAAATAACATTACTCTTTCCCTTAAGAATATTAGAATAATATTATTAGAATCTAAAAATTTGACCTAATTTATTGAGATAATAATATGATTTTATTATAACAATTAAATTAACATTAAATTCTAATGTTTGATATGATTCACCGTCAATCTATGTACTATAATGAATTAGTTTGTTCATTAGGTTAACAAACTAAGGTAAAATTTCCCCGTATATCCACTATTTAAAAGGATACTTCAGCAAACATAAATTTCATCTTTCTCATATATCCACTATTTTTTTTTAATTAGACATATGATTTAATGGATGAGATGACAAACAAATAGTAAACCCAAAACAAAGAAACGCAGAATACAAGAAATAACTTGGTTCAGCACAAGAGCTTACATCCACATACGAAACACAGTAATCACATGTCATTGTAACTGATGAGATGAATATGAATTGTTATCGGAAACAAAAGCAAGAGAACGAGTACACAAACAACTACCGGATAAGCTAAGATGTACTCTGAACAGACAGTTGAGAAAAGCTTCAGATGGGGTCTTGATGAAACATTTAAACGTCAAGATTATCAGAAAGAAGAGCAATTGAGGTCCCAGTGGTTTCATCCTTATTCTCAGAAGCCTAAGCTACGAGCCTGCCTCGTCTCATGATCTGAAGATTTGAGCTCACTAGATATGACAATATAAAAACATAGTAAACCACTGACCCTTGTTTTTAAAAAATCTATCAAATTAAATATTGAAGAATGAAAATCATATCAATCCGAGTTTCAACAAATTTTGAAGAATAAAATAAAATTTACGCCAGTTAGACCCTTATCCTCAATAAATCTATCAAAATTAAATCAAAAATCAAGAAACACATCAATCCAATTATCATCGTTATCAAATTCATTAAGAATTAAAAATTTGTGCACATGAGAAGCACGCCCAAAAAAAAGTCAAACACCACTTTATTAAATCAAGTTAAATCATCAAATAATTATCATTTATATATTATTTTTGTATTATTCTGCACACAAAATTCTAATACTTTTGTAGCTTACTTCCAATGCGAAATTTCACAGATTCCCCCCCCCCCC
>CAUOFW020007280.1:57364-113571 GCA_963454935.2 Ilex paraguariensis | reverse complement strand
CGTTGATCGTTGTATATACCTTAAGATCAGTCGGAGCTGATTCATTTTTCTAGTCCACATGTAGACGATATTTTGCTTGCTAGCAGTGATTTGGCGTTACTTATTGAGACTAAATATTTTCTCTCCCGTCATTTTGAAATGAAAGATATGGGTGAGGCGTCGTATGTCATAGGCATAGAGGTTCACAAAGAAAGATCTAGAGGAAAACTTTATCTATCTCAAAGGACCTACATCAAGAAAATGTTGGAGAGGTAAGGTATGGAAAACTCCAAACCAAACCGTTCACCTGTGTCTAAAGGTGACAGATTAAGTAAGTTTCAATATCCGAGAAATGAGCTTGAAAGAGAGCAGATGGTGCATATCCTTATTCATCATTGGTTGGGATTTTAATGTATGCCCAAATTTGCACTAGACCCGACATTGCATTTATAGTTCGTGTATTGGGCAGATTCCAGAGTTACCCCAGGTTTGAATCACCGAAGAGCTGTAAAGAAGGTGATTAGATATCTGTAAGGAACACAAGATTATATGATTACATTCAGTAGATTTTATTCTCTAGAAGTTGTTGGATATACAGATTCAGACTTTACAGGATGCCCAGACAACAAGCGATCAACATCAGGATATATATGTTTGTTTGCTAATGACATAGTCTCTTGGAGAAGTACTAAACAGAAATTAACAACAGCTTCTACTATAGAGGCTAAGTTAGTTGCATGTTATGAGACGATTACACAGACAATTTGGTTGAGGAATTTTATCAATGGGCTTAAAGTTGTAGATTTTATTTCGAGGCCCATAAGGATGTTTTGTGATGATGCAGGAGCCGTTTCCTCAATAAATAATGACAAGTTATCTAATGGTAACAAGCACATAGATATTAAATACCTAGTTATAAAGGAGAAATGTGATAAAAATAAGATATTAGTTACGTACATCAGTATTGTGCTTATGGTAGCAGACCCTATGACCAAAACTATAGCTCTAGAATTGTTCAAAGATCATGTAGATCATATGGGTCTAGTGAACAATGTTATTGCTTGATGTACTATATGTGCACAATTGAAAACACTATCAGTTTATTGTATCACATTATTATGTTATTCTACTTATTATATTTTTTGTGGTACAAATATGTTCTTTGCAGAAAATTTTTGACCAACAAATGGAAAATCCATTACTAAAGAAAATTAGCCTAAAGTCTTGGTTACGAGGGTTTGGTGATATTGTGATCATGGAATAATGTATGCTATTTATTGGTGTATATCCGTCATGGTTCATATTACTAGGTTCAAGTAACCAAGAATAAAGTTAAACTCACTTATATTGGGATAATTTGATAAAGAGTGCACATAACTTTACCGAACTCAAATATTTGCTTATTTTCAAAATATAAGTATTACTATTATTATTATTTTCTTTCAACTTCCTTGCCAATTAGGTCTAAGTGGGAGAATGTTGGAACTTATTTAATGGGACCCACATATGGACCTTAATTAATAAGGTACAGACTTGGATTTTGGGATAATGATATCCTAATTAAAATACCTAACACATGTTGGTTAGGTTAATGGATAATTTCCTTATGAAAGTGGTGTGCAAGGTACAAAGAAACATGTTTAACAAAGAGTCAGTTTCTTGGCACTTACCTTGATGGGAGTAAATGGTTACTAATTATTTTAACTTGAAACAGTGGTTACCAGTGAGGGGGATATAAATTACTTGAGAGACCCCATCTCTTATTCATTACAGCACCTCTCACTCTTTGGAAAAACCTATATGTAATCTACTAGAAATCAAGTTCGTGATTATATTCGATATTCTTGGTATTCTTCTCGTATGCATTTCCGTTGCATATCTCCATTAAAAATCGTTGTTATGAATCCCATAAGTCACGATTAGTTTTCCATTCGATTCGTTTAAGATCATTAGGTCTTTCAAATGTTCCTACATGATAATATGGTTTGACAAACATCAATACAATAAAGTATAACACAATTTAAATTTCAAAAAATAAATAAAATAACTTTTATTTTTCGTAGTTGAAATCGTTTTATATTTTACTTTAACGTTAATTCGACGACTAATATTAACTCCCTAAATTTAATAGGGATAATAGACCCTAAAAGTGTACTTGAGGTAATTTTTTAAAAGTGTTTTTAAAATTTATAACTTTTCATAAGCACTTTAAATAGTAATGTTTGAAATTGCCCCACCATCACTACCTTTGTCACTGCCACCACCCCATCACCACTTTTGTCACAACAACCATTGTCGCTACCACCACCAACACTGTGACCACCCCACCACTGCCATTGCCACCATTGCCACCCCTATCACCACCTCTGTCAAAACTATCACCACCACCAACATTGTCGCCACCCTACCATAACCACCACCACCCCCCACCTCCCCACCACCATCCCATCACCACCTCTACAACAACCACCACCACCACCACCCCACCATTGTTATCGCTACCACCATCATCTCTACTATAATACCCTATCACCCTCACCTTCACCATCATCTCTGTCACAACCATCACCGCCACAACAACTGTCGTTGCCCCACCATCATCATTACCCACCACCACCCACACCCCTGGTTGCCATTACCACAATCGTCACCCAAAACCCACAATCATCATCAGTGTTGTCATCCACAACTGACACGACCACCACAACCATTGTCGTCTCCCACCACAACCACTATCGCCTTCAACCATTACCACCGCTCACCTCCAGTATAACCAGTACTTCAATTATTTTTTTCTCTTTTATGTTTATGATTTAATTTTAAATGTAAATNCCACCATTACAATAATCTTTATCCACCACAACCATCATCGTCTCCCACCACAACCACTATCGCCTACAACCATTACCACCGCTCACCTCCAGTATAACCAGTACTTCAATTATTTTTTTCTCTTTTATGTTTATGATTTAATTTTAAATGTAAATACAAATATATTTATGATCGACAATTTTTTTTATTACACCATATTTTTAAGAACAATTAATAACTAATCTTCTACATCCCTGTGCATTCGAAATGACATTCAAGATTAAAGGTAATTAAATATATTATATATACGTATTGGGGAACCTCTAGAAGGCATTTAGCCAATCAACAGCTTTTACCCAATGCCCAAGTGCCGACCTGCACACAGCAAGGAAAGCTTTGCCGGCTGGCAGCCCACAAATGGGGACCCAGCCGGCCGGCAGGCAACTAACCCGAACCCGGGAGCTACCTCGCTACCACCTTTTGCTTGCCCACCTCCACTATACGAGTTCTGCTCAAATACGACTCAACCTACTAATAAGAGTCTTAGTACGATACTATTCTGAATATCTAGGAACCGGTGATAAAACACTAATGAACAAGAGTTCTAGTCTAATACTATCCCGAACTTTGATGGACTCGTGATGAGGTTGATCCTATCATAACCTCAAGTTTGGGTTTATTAGGCACACAACCTCCGACTACTATAAATAAAGGCCTCCAGGACCAAGTAAGGGCATTCAATTATAACATATTCACTCCGTACTCTTCTTCGACCCTAGTATCGGTACGAGGTGGTGATTCTATGGTTCAATAAATTTAGGATGTATGGACAGAAGGCCACCACCTTGCAATTAATGGGTTCATGTGGCCATTTAAACATACAATTGCATCAGATATCTCTGATGAAGTTATTACTCTTAAAGGAACAGAGCTAGAATATTTTGTCTTCAAGGCCGAAAATATTCTCCAGATATAACCTCTCGGTAACTACGTTCAGCCTGACTACTTCTCTCATCTACAGCAGTGAAGTCAATGCAATTGTACATTAGAGCTACCTCCTTTTCTCTCGTTTTCTCTTATTCTAACAACAAACCATAACAGTATGTTTGATTACTTTTTTCCTCAGGAATTGCCTATGATAGTTTGAAAAACAGATTGTGCATCCAACAGAAGAGGCTTGCTACTTGCTTAGTTGGACATTCCAAGGATTTCGAGCAGCATGTTAAGTATGAAAGACATTTTCATCAAGGAGTCTCGGAAGCAATTGCTTTTGCGCTTGCTCGAGCTATTAAGGTATGATATTACGTTATTAAGGTATGAAATTCTGTTTTTCAGCTGGACAGAAAAGTTGACACTTTCCGCAGGATCTGATTTCTTAGAGAAGTGATTCAATCTGATGTGACATATAAGAATTCAACGCTGAAGCTAGCCATAACTACTATCTAGACTCTGGTATTATCCCATAAACTTTATGAATACAACTTATCAACTGAACATGAAAATGTTCCGGGCCGCCTTTTCTTCTCCTAGTACTAATAATCAACAAATTTGTAATATACTTATGTCGTCACACTAAGAAGCTAAAGCCAATCCAGACAGACCTTCAAAAAATGGAAGTGTTCCAGAAATTAACAACATTCGTTACTTTCATTCTAAACACAGATTCAGTAAATCTTGTCCACTGTTCAACCCATCATTTTGAAAGTTCACAATTGAACCATTTTTGTCTAATTTTTCACTTCTGCTAAAGAAGGATACGTCAATAATATAAAGTACATCTTTCTAAATCATCAAATGGTTAATAGAAGAGAACAACAAAACAAAAGCCTACATCAATGCAAAGAAGAGTTTGCTGAAACGAATGCGAAAAAATGAATACTCGCTCTGTTACGATTAGGCAATATTTATAACACCCAAAAACCCTTATTTTTTGATTGGATAGTTTACCAATTCCTGGTGAGGTCAGATTTCCAATAAAAGTTAGTTTTCTATCAGAAGCTCTCCATTAAGTGGACTAAGGCTCATGATAATTTTCAACTAAATTTAACAGGTTTTATGTCAGACTGGGCATGAATACGAACAGAATACAAAAATCCAAAGTCAATGGCCACAAAAGGCAAGGGTAGCCTCAGAACAAAGATCACCAACAAAATGATGAGACATTTTAATGGCTGATTATTTCAAGGAAGAGAAATGGAGGTCCCAGATGTTTCACCCTTATTCTCAGAAGCCTCAGCTTGTATCATGCTCTAAGCTTTGAGCTTTTTCAATGTCCCAATGGAATGTGGCCATCTACAACTCATCAAATTAAGTTTTAAGGAAGCAAAACCACCCTGGGAGACCAAGATCATCGCCAAATATGGATGCAACTGCAGCTAAGCATAGGATTAACATTAAATATTTGCTTAAAGGCTGTAAGAGGGAAGCTCATAGGATGCTGGTGCAAAACTTCAACAATGTCTTCCAGAGAATTGGCTCTGTTCTCTACTCAGGAGTTTAAGGCAATCTAAATTAGTAATTGAAATATTTTTGTAACTAGTGTCAACACTAAATTTCCAAGATTAAAAAAAAAATGTGGCCATGGTCTTCTCCAAATATGGAAGCAACTGCAGCTAAGCATAGGATTAACTTTAAATATTTGCTTAAAGGCTGTAAGAGGGAAGCTCATAGGGTGCTGGAGCAAAACTTCAACAATGTCTTCCAGAGAATTGGCTCTGTTCTCTACTCAGGAGTTTAAGGCAATCTAAATTAGTAATTGTAATGTTTTTGCAACACTAAATTTCCAAGATTAAAAAAAAATGTGGCCATGGTCTTCCCCAANTTCCAGGGAATTGGCTCTGTTCTCTACTCAGGAGTTTAAGGCAATCTAAATTAGTAATTGTAATGTTTTTGCAACACTAAATTTCCAAGATTAAAAAAAAATGTGGCCATGGTCTTCCCCAAAAATAACCACCAGTGCCATCACCATTTCATCACTGGGCTGATGTCCACCCTTGCTCATCACCATTTAAATCAAGATAGTTAGATATAAACCCATTGCCAACCACAACCCAACTTATAATGCACTCCANTTTCATCACTGGGCTGATGTCCACCCTTGCTCATCACCATTTAAATCAAGATAGTTAGATATAAACCCATTGCCAACCACAACCCAACTTATAATGCACTCCAAACCATCTGACACCCACAACTCACCACTCAATCTCTGTGTCCATGTGCAGGATTCCTATTGCAATCTCTTCCCACACTTTACCAGCCACAATCTCTCACAGGGATTCTCTTCCCTATCCATAATACATGAAATAAGGATGCACAGTTTGATGTGGGTNACTTTACCAGCCACAATCTCTCACAGGGATTCTCTTCCCTATCCATAATACATGAAATAAGGATGCACAGTTTGATGTGGGTTCTCCTTGATGAGAGTATGGTTCGATCAACCTCTCTCTCATAAACCTCCTTATTATAATCCTTTTTTTCTTTTAGTTTCTTTTTCCACTTGAATCAACCATTTGGCCACAATTTCACCATAGACAAGAGCTTATAGTATATGGTTAAGAAATGGAAGACAAATCTGACAAGGCATAAAAGATATTAAGCAGAATTTATGCAACAATTTAAATTTACCTTTTCTAAGGGAGCCTAAAAAATAATAGGCCCGCGTCAATCATCAAAGGATGCAATACCATATCAAAGTTTAATTATCACAATATGTGGAAAAAGGACTTTATGTATCTTAAGGCAGGGGTAGTTGACATTCAAGATTAGACAAAACAATAGGAATTTTACTATTTCGCAAGTTCAATAAATTTAGGGTGTGTTGCAACTGCTGGGGTTCATGTGGCCAGTGGAACAAAACTGCATCAGATATTATCAATGAAGTGATTCCTCTAAAAGGAACAGAGCTAGAATATTTGGACTTTAAGGCTGAAAAAGTTCTAAAGTTTTCCAGATAGACACTCTCATCTAGAGCGAAGTCAATGCAATTGTACATTAGGGTAATCTCATTTGCTCTAATTCTAACAAACCAGAACTGTATATTTGATAACTTTTCTCCTCAACAATCGCCTTTGATATTTTGTATAGAAGATTGTGCATCAAACAATAGAGGCCTGCTACCTTGAAAAATTGGGCATTAGAAGTCTTTCTTCCAAATTTAGATCACTAAGCATCCATCGAGGAACCTGCATAAGTTTAAACAAGAGATATCCTCTAATTTATCGGTTGATATTCACCATTCCTTCTCTAATGGCTTACAAAAAGTGTATAGTGTACATTTAAAGGACATAATCACGCTCATTAATTGTCTTATATTTTTAAGAAACACAATATTATTGGATTCCTCGACCCCAAGCAAAACATAACTGCGTGTTTTATTTTTAATTATTAAGTAACCATTTGACAAAGGAGGATAAAAGTATGAAAGGCGTTTTCATCAAGGCGTCTCAGGCCTTTAGCTTTCTATGAATAGGCAATCCATGTAACCCCACTCAGCTAATTGACCCTAAAATCAGCTTACAAGAATGTACTACAAGGAGATAACAATTAGAATATGATATGTAGGACTTAGAGAAGTGATTCAATCTGATGCAACATACAAGAATTCAACGCTGAAGCTAGCCATAACTACTATCTAGACTCTGTTATTATCCCCTACTATAAAAATACAAATTTCACTATGAAATATTTTTATTAACTGACCATGAAAATGATCCGGGCCTTCTTATCTTCTCCTAGCATTAATAATCAACAAATTTGTAATACACTTGTGTCTTCACACTAAGAAGCTAACCGAGTTACTTAGCCAATCTAACAGACATTCAAAAAAATGAAATTTCCTTCATACATCAGACAACCCCAAACATGTAATTTTGACATTGTGGATAGCAAAAAAAACCTTATGCTGCCATTGAATCATAAAAGAAGATCAATAAATCTTCGAAAAATCAAACAAACAACTAAGCATTGACATAATTGTATTATTGCCAGAAAATATCTACAGATGCTTAAGGTCATCAAAAAATGTTTAGTTACCTATCTCAAAATTGTTAAGCAGCAAAGTGATTTCTGCCAAATCTCCGATTCTTCAACAAGCAACCGCTAGTGCTGTTGCACTTGAGCCTAACTACCTGGGTCCATAGGATGATCTGATGTATCAAACTCTCTTGCTCTCGTGGCCAAAACACTTCTTATTTCGGACGCCTTCTTCTCAATAGAACTCTCTTCCAAACTAGCATCCCTATAAAACTGAGAGTTCTGATCATGCAATGAATAATCACCCAATTCATCACACAAAGCCGAGTAATCTTCCCTCATAAGCAGCACATTATGAAGTATAGAACAGGCACCAATATAAGCCACTGCAGTCTTAAACTCCACCTCAATCGGCCTACTCAAAACACCCCACTTCTTCAAGCTAGCAATGGTTTTGATCGCCGGAAGGCGCATCAAATGATGAGCATTATTGAAATTCTCTTCAAATGAGCCAGCCTTCGGATCCACAAATGGAACAACTAACCAAGGAAGTAAAGGGTAACCACCATCACCAACCAAATACTGAGGTATATCCACACCATCAACACATATTGGCTCCGAATTCAATACCATCCCTCCTTGAATATCTTTATACAATGTAGATGACTTCAGAATCCGTGAATCGCCCTTGTCACCGCGAAAACCAGCAATTATACTTAGAATTCTCGAAGATGAATCGACTATAATTTGAGCAGCTATACTTTCTTCTTGAAACTTATCCTCGGAAATTGACTTAGACCCATCATATCTAATGACACTAAACCTAGCGCAATCGATAATTCCACAGCAATTGGGCATGCCGGTGAGGTTTTCAAACTGAGTTGACACGGTTTCCAGCTCGTTTGGGCTTGGAAAACCGACCCAGAACCTGAAATTAGTGCAAAGTACACGGCACAATTGCTTAACACAGAATTTAGTGATAGATTCAGAGACCTGAAATCGGCTAGAGATTTCCGGGAAATCGGCGCCAGTTGCAAGTCGGAAAAGGCCAATACCGAGTCGGGTTTCGGCCGAGAGGTTGAGGGGCGAGTCAATCGGGTCACGACACTCTAGCAGAGGTTCCAGAAGACCAGAGAGCCACTCGAAGGTCGAAGAGGTCATTTTGAAGCATAACTTGAACGAATCAGGGTTTTGTGGCATAACTGAGTGGACTCGGTCGAGTTCATCGACTCCCGCTCCGGCGCCGTTGTCTTCGTCGGTGGAATCGGATTCTGAGAAATGGGTACGCTTCCGTTTTCTGGGAACGGAGAGGAAAGAGAAAGTAGTGGCGATTTCTGCGGTGGAAAGAAAACAGTGAATGAGTGGGAAAAGGTTTCCGCAGAAACTGGAAGTGGAAGTGGAAGAGGAATCAGCGATGGAAAAGGGATTTGAGGAAGGAAAAAGAAGAAGAATGAGAAGAAGTTCAGAGATTAGCGTAGAGAGTAAAGCTGACAATTCCCGAGAATTCATTTTCTCTCTCTTCTCTTTGCTTTTTGTCGGGAATCGGACTTTGATTTCCGAGAAAAATCAAGGAATTTGGGAATTTGATTTGTCTGGACGAGACACAGAAATTACACCTGGCGTTTGTGTTCTTTTGGAAGGTTCTCTGAGTGCACGTGACTGAATAGAGAACCATTTTGGAATCTGAATCGTACACGTGGCAGAGTTAGGGATGATCAGGTCATGGGCCAAAAACTAATCCGGCAAATATTTGAAGGGCGACTTTTTTGGCCATATAGCAAGTATCTATAAAGTACAGATTTTTCGGTAAAATCTACGTTCTAATATTGTATTGAATATAATATTCGTCAAATATTAGATAATACGTATCGAATATATATTATTCGTATTTAATAATTAATAAAATATATGGATATTTTACAGATACTCCTAAACATAAAATAAAATGTATAATTTTTAATTTTAAGTTATACTCCTTCTTTTGGAATTTATATAAAATATAAAATATCAACAAAATTCAATTTGATTTTGAAGATACGATTGTTTTTTAAATATTATCTATTATTAAATGTTAAGAGAGTATAAAAAAAATGAGTCACTTACACAATACTTTTAAAAATAAATATTTGTAAAATCAACTAGTTAAATGTGATTATGCTCATTTTATGAACATATCATAATGAGACGATATTACATCTTTTTCATGGTAAAAATTTATAATTTTATTTACTAATGTTAAAAAATTATTGAAAAATTATAATTTTTAAGTCGTTAAATAATATTAAAATATAAAATATATTCTATTATAGACGTATCTTGACCGTACTCATATCTTATTTTTTAAGTTTTATCGTATCGCTGTATACGTATCGTATCGTACCCATGTCACGTATCTGTATCAGTGTTTTCCTAGCGAATATAGGGAATAAAAAAAATGGACAAATTACACTTTCACCGCTCGACTATGATCTTTTTTCACATATCTCATCAACTATCATATTTTTTACATTACCCTCAAACTATGTGATTTGTTGTACTTTCCCCCAACACATTAGTAATTTTTATCCAAAAATATAGCGTACATATATGCCTTTTGGGCAATGTGAAATAAATCAAATAGTTAAGAGAGCAATATGAAAAATTTAACAGTTCAAGGAGTAAAATGAAATTGAGTCTATAGTTTAAGAGGTTAGAGTGTAATTTGCTATAAAAAAGAAAAAAGAAAAATGTGATAAATTAATTTTGAATTTTGTGTGTGTTCGAAATTCGGATTCACATTCTGACCCCCTTCAAAGTTCCAATTGGTAATTCTCACTTAAGCTTGTATTCTCTTCAATATTCGAACCTAAACAACGTTAAATCTAAGGGGTGAGTACAATTAACTCATAGACAAACTTACCTACAAATACAAGAGATTTAAATCTTACTTTCCAAATTGATTATGTAAACCATGAACAATAGTTTTCCGTTTTCACAATTCTTAAAGCAAATAGAATTTCAATAAAGCATGAATGAGATCGNTGAAATCGGCTAGAGATTTCCGGGAAATCGGCGCCAGTTGCAAGTCGGAAAAGGCCAATACCGAGTCGGGTTTCGGCCGAGAGGTTGAGGGGCGAGTCAACCGGGTCACGACACTCTAGCAGAGGTTCCAGAAGACCAGAGAGCCACTCGAAGGTCGAAGAGGTCATTTTGAAGCATAACTTGAACGAATCAGGGTTTTGTGGCATAACTGAGTGGACTCGGTCGAGTTCATCGACTCCCGCTCCGGCGCCGTTGTCTTCGTCGGTGGAATCGGATTCTGAGAAATGGGTACGCTTCCGTTTTCTGGGAACGGAGAGGAAAGAGAAAGTAGTGGCGATTTCTGCGGTGGAAAGAAAACAGTGAATGAGTGGGAAAAGGTTTCCGCAGAAACTGGAAGTGGAAGTGGAAGAGGAATCAGCGATGGAAAAGGGATTTGAGGAAGGAAAAAGAAGAAGAATGAGAAGAAGTTCAGAGATTAGCGTAGAGAGTAAAGCTGACAATTCCCGAGAATTCATTTTCTCTCTCTTCTCTATGCTTTTTGTCGGGAATCGGACTTTGATTTCCGAGAAAAATCAAGGGATTTGGGATTTTGATTTGTCTGGACGAGACACAGAAATTACACCTGGCGTTTGTGTTCTTTTGGAAGGTTCTCTGAGTGCACGTGACTGAATAGAGAACCATTTTGGAATCTGAATCGTACACGTGGCAGAGTTAGGGATGATCATGGTCATGGGCCAAAAACTAATCCGGCAAAAATTTGAAGGGCGACTTTTTTGGCCATATAGCGAGTATCTATAAAGTACAGATTTTTCGGTAAAATCTACGTACTAATATTGTATTGAATATAATATTCGTCAGATATTAGATAATACGTATCGAATATATATTATTCGTATTTAAAAATTAATAAAATATATGAATATTTTACAGATACTCCTAAACATAAAAAAAAATGTATAATTTTTAATTTTAAGTTATACTCCTTCTTTTGGAATTTATATACAATATAAAATATCAACAAAATTCAATTTGATTTTGAAGGTACGAGTGTTTTTTAAGTATTATCTATTATTAAATGTTAAGAGAGTATAAAAAAAATGAGTCACTTACACAATACTTTTAAAAATAAATATTTATAAAATCAACTAGTTAAATGTGATTATGCTCATTTTATGAACATATCATAATGAGACGATATTATATTTTTTTCATGGTAAAAATTTATAATTTTATNAATATAATAATATTTTCACATGTTTATGTCTTATATAAAGTTCTAAAATATAATAAATTTTTTTTAAAAAAATCAAAAATTAATGATATCTAACATTAAAAGTAACAATCTTTTTTAAATTCTTGTCATTATTTTTTCCTCCACTCTCATCATCTCTCTCCAACTTTTTTTGCCCCTCTCACTCTCGTTACCTTGTTCTGATTCTTTTTACTTATCTCTTACTCTCTGATAATCTCTTTAAGATTTCATTCAATATANTTATTGAAAAATTATAATTTCTAAGTCGTTAAATAATAGTAAAATATAAAATATATTCTATTATAGACGTATCTTGACCGTACTCGTATCTTGTTTTTTAAGTTTTGTCGTATCGCTGTATACGTATCATATTGTACCCATGTCACGTATCTGTATCAGTGTTTTCCTAGCGAATATAGGGANTTTACTTATCTCTTACTCTCTGATAATCTCTTTAAGATTTCATTCAATATTATCTTCAGTAATATCCTGACTTCACAATTGCACCTAATTTATTATTTTGATTTCTTTCAATCTCAAAACTACTAAAACATAAAAAATAAATCATACCACAACTCTAATAATCGTAAAAAAAAATTTATTAACTTCTTAAAATATTAAATGTGGTTTCATGTAAAATTCTCACTTTAGGCTCCAATTTGTGTTAGGCCACCCTTGATTCATCTACATATAGCATAACTTGGTTGTATAATGAAAGAGAAAGTCAATGAGATCCACCTTACTTATTTATTGTATTCTAATTAGATGGTGACACCATCTGACAGTAATGACATGGTGNAGTAAAATGAAATTGAGTCTATAGTTTAAGAGGTTAGAGTGTAATTTGCTATAAAAAGAAAAAAGAAAAATGTGATAAATTAATTTTGAATTTTGTGTGTGTTCGAAATTCGGGTTCACATTCTGACCCCCTTCAAAGTTCCAATTGGTAATTCTCACTTAAGCTTGTATTCTCTTCAATATTCGAACCTAAACAATGTTAAATCTAAGGGGTGAGTACAATTAACTCATAGACAAACTTACCTACAAATACAAGAGATTTAATTCTTACTTTCCAAATTGATTATGTAAACCATGAACAATAGTTTTCAGTTTTCACAATTCTTAAAGCAAATAAAATTTCAATAAAGCATGAATGAGATCGCCAAGAAATAGTATCAATTAGATATTATTCAAGATTTATGATTTTACGAACCAAAAACACATATCTAATGTAAATCATGTATTTTTTCAACAAAACGAATCATGTTATTTACAAGAAATCAAAACAGTTGTAGATCTATAGTATATATATGAATCATGCTTGATCGTATAGTTTTTTGTGTGATTTCCCATGCATAGATCTCATTTCGTTCTAACTCGATCTATTATTTTTTCTCTCATTTCTTCTCTTTTCAAGTCACACTTAGGTTTTCTAGGGTTGGGATGTGCAAATAAAACCCTAAAAATGATCCCTATGAAATTTATAGTGTCAAAAATCAGTCTAACTTCGCATGTGCGTCTGGACGATAGCAACTCTCTATCCAAAATTTTTAATTTGTGTCCGGATATACTTTTTTCATTTAGACGCAAGTAACTCTGTGCTCAAATTTTCAATCGAATTCGACCTAGTTAGAGGTCAATTCATGAAATTTTCATGCAATACATTTTTGTATATCTTGACGTCATCTTTCCAATGCCACAAGAATCAGCTCAATCGAACATTAAAATAAAAAATTATGATCAAAATATTGAAATAATATTGAATTCTTTCCAAAATGTGTTTCTAAAACATCTCTAAACTTATTTTCTTCAACTTCATACCTCAAAATATAATAATATTTTCACATGTTTATGTCTTATATAAAGTTCTAAAATATAATAAATATCTAACATTAAAAGTAACAATCTTTTTTAAATTCTTGTCATTATTTTTTCCTCCACTCTCATCACCTCTCTCCAACTTTTTTTGCCCCTCCCACTCTCGTTACCTTGTTCTGATTCTTTTTACTTATCTCTTACTCTCTGATAATCTCTTTAAGATTTCATTCAATATTATCTTCAGTAATATCCTGACTTCACAATTGCACCTAATTTATTATTTTGATTTCTTTCAATCTCAAAACTACTAAAACATAAAAAATAAATCATACCATAACTCTAATAATCGTAAAAAAAAATTTATTAACTTCTTAAAATATTAAATGTGGTTTCATGTAAAATTCTCACTTTAGGCTCCAATTTGTGTTAGGCCACCCTTGATTCATCTACATATAGCATAACTTGGTTGTATAATGAAAGAGAAAGTCAATGAGATCCACCTTACTTATTTATTGTATTCTAATTAGATGGTGACACCATCTGACAGTAATGACATGGTGTAACTATTGCAATGAATATTTTCTCCTAATTAGGGCATGATATGAAAATTACATTCACCTTCCTTACTTTTTTGCTAACACAATTTTATGGATAAATTATACTTTGNTGTAACTATTGCAATGAATATTTTCTCCTAATTAGGGCATGATATGAAAATTACATTGACCTTCCTTACTTTTTTGCTAACACAATTTTATGGATAAATTATACTTTTACCCTTAAACTATGAATTAAATTTTAATTTATACTTTCAACTATTAAATTTTTGTGAAAATTTGTCAAAAGTCTAGGAGATGCTCTTTGAAGCCAATAAATAAAAGTAATGTACTTTTAAGGCATTAAATATATATCATGTGTTTATTTTATCACCTAGTTCAATATAATTGAATTATTCTATTTTAATTACAAAAATACCCTTAGAGANCATTAAATATATATCATGTGTTTATTTTATCACCTAGTTCAATATAATTGAATTATTTTATTTTAATTACAAAAATACCCTTAGGGGTGGATATGGTAGCTTTGACCTTTAAAAGAATTGATGTATTTCATTTGTCTATGTTGAAGTAAAATTAGAGCTAGAAGACGATTCACCAGACGACAATTGAAACTGGTCACATGATGAGGTATCTCTACCATATGCCTCGAAGATTCAAGATCAACAATGCAACGACAAATTGTGCTTGACGGCTGGAAGCTCTACATGGGTGTGATTTTGAGTACTTAACTATAGGGTTGCGGGGTATTTTATTAAATTGTCAAACACATCGAATAAAACATTCATTGTCCACCCCCTTTAGTGTAAACCCATCTAATGGTAATAAATGTTCATTTTTTAAAAAAAAGCATATATATCATGATGCATCCGTTTTGACATCATAACAATCTTATATAGAATAGCATACAATTTCTTATTCAATGTACGGGATTTCTATTTGATGATACACGAAAAGAATTTTAACTAAGTACGAGCTTGAGAAGTGAGGTTAGACAAGAAGGTCAGATAAGGAGCCTAGAGTTCATAGGCCCAAGTCTCGAGCTCCTCTCGGGTGAAAGAACAGAAGGGGTGAGAAGAGAACAACTGGTTAACAAGAGACATCCACAAGATAGCAAGAGGACATAAATTATGGCATGAAACTCTCAACCACCCGAGATCTCCTCCAAAAATCAAGAAAAATCCCACGAATGAAGGGCTAGGATCTCACTGAAGATCCCTTAGAACCAATAACTGGACTATAAATAGTAAACACCAGAGGAAGAAAAAGATATATAAAACACTTTGTAATTTACTACGGTGGTGAATACAGATTCAAGCAGCAAGAGACTTTATTCNTGCAACGACAAATTGTGCTTGACGGCTGGAAGCTCTACATGGGTGTGATTTTGAGTACTTAACTATAGGGTTGCGGGGTATTTTATTAAATTGTCAAACACATCGAATAAAACATTCATTGTCCACCCCCTTTAGTGTAAACCCATCTAATGGTAATAAATGTTCATTTTTTTAAAAAAATCATATATATCATGATGCATCCGTTTTGACATCATAACAATCTTATATAGAATAGCATACAATTTCTTATTCAATGTACGGAATTTCTATTTGATGATACACGAAAAGAATTTTAACTAAGTACGAGCTTGAGAAGTGAGGTTAGACAAGAAGGTCAGATAAGGAGCCTAGAGTTCATAGGCCCAAGTCTCGAGCTCCTCTCGGGTGAAAGAACAGAAGGGGTGAGAAGAGAACAACTGGTTAACAAGAGACATCCACAAGACAGCAAGAGGACAGAAATTATGGCATGAAACTCTCAACCACCCGAGATCTCCTCCAAAAATCAAGAAAAATTCCACGAATGAAGGGCTAGGATCTCACTGAAGATCCCTTAGAACCAAGAACCGGACTATAAATAGTAAACACCAGAGGAAGAAAAAGATATATAAAACACTTTGTAATTTACTACGGTGGTGAATACAGATTAAAGGAGCAAGAGACTTTATTTGAGAGTGGACTAGCCGAGTATATTCTCATTGTGCAACTCATCCCAATCCCCTGACCCTTGAACACCTTGATTCTGATCAATTTCCATGATTCATTCATTCTGCTCAATTGACATAGTAAACACCATTAGTTTGGCGCCGTTTGTGGGAACAACTGTTGTCATTACAAAAACATTGATCCTTCGGTAATGGATGGTATCAACTCGTAACACGAGCAGAAATCAAATGAATTCCCTGCGAATCCAAAACCAACAAGAAGCTACTGGCAGAGGGCAGCATGAAACACTTCAGGATTTCATCCCCACCGTTGAAATCGATCCCCCTCTAGTCGATCCCCCAACGAATAATGAGTTGGCGGCTCTTCGCTTAGTAAACTAGCATCTACTTCAACAGAATGAGGAACTCTTGAAACTCTTATAGGGTCCTCAACAGGCCAGACCAACCCAAAGAGGCCCCCTACAAGGAGAGCATCAACACCTCGACCCCCTTAAAGAAGTCAACGAAGGGGGTGAGAATAGCCACTCCCCTCCTCCGCCTCCTAGGAATGGTGAAAATAAAGAAGGACAAAGTTAGGACGAAGGGATTAAGAAAAATGATTTTCTTCCTGTCCAGCAAGAAAGAAGAGAGCAATAGTGGAAACAACGCTTCTGTGACATCCAGTAAGAGCTCAGCCACATGAAGAAAGTCGTGAGGGATAAGACCCCAATGACAATGGATGCTTTGGTGCAGCAAACTGAGTCCCCATTCATTGTTGGGGTATTTAATTTTTCTCTCTCTCCAAAGTTCAAAATGCCCCAAATAAAGGCATTTGATGGGACTAAAGATTCCATGGACCACCTCAATACCTACAAAAATTAGATGGAGCTGCATGGATATTAGGACCCTTTGCGATGCTGAGCCTTCGCCATCACGCTAAAAGGCTCAACCCTTGCATGATTCAACAGACTTTCCTCGGCATCAATCTCTTCTTTCAAGGAGTTCTCCATATCTTTCGTAACCTATTTCATAGGAGCCCGGACCTACTGAAAGCCAAGTTACCATCTTTTGAACGTAAAATAGGGACCCAATGAGAACCTGCAGTCTTATGTCCAAAGGTTCAACTCAGAATCCCTGAAGGTGGACGTTCCAGATGAGAAGTTCGATATCACTGCTTTTATTGCTGGAATAGGAGTGCAGTCAAAGGATTTGATATTTTCGATATCAAAGAACCCGCAGGCAAGCATAACAGAGGTGCTGCCTAAGGCAGAAAAGTATATTAATGGCGAGGAAGCCCTTCTCTCAAAGGTAGAGAGCTCATCTTCTCAAAAGGAAAAGGTGAGGGAAGACAAGAAAAGAAATCGAAGTCCCATAAAAGAAAGAGGACGGGATAGGTCTCCAAGGAGAGACAGGGATCACTCCCCCAAGAGAAGGGGAGATTTCAGAAATCGTCTAAGTCCTCCACAGTCAGAGTTATAACCGAGATACGCACCTCGACAGTTCCCTCCTCTCACTGCCACAGTGTCCCAAATCCTATATGAGGTGTAGAATGAGAAATTTTTAAGATGGCTCCCTTGAATGAAGGCAAATCCAACAAAGAGAGATCTCACAAAGTATTGTGAGTATCATAGGGATCATGGCCATCACACCGACGATTGCATCTAGCTAAAGAAGGAAATTGAATTCCCGATCCAACAAGGGCATTTGAGACATTTCGTAGCTAATGACAATCAGAACCGATCAACCACCTCCAGCTCCTCAGCAACAAGCCCCTGTGTAGCATCAGCAACCTCTAGGAGAGATCAGAGTGATATCTGGGGGATTTGCTTAAGGCAGGTAATCCAACTCTGATAAGAAAGCTCACCTGTGCAAAATCAAAGCTGATGAGACATTGGAAGTGCATACTATATCCAAGACTCCACGTCTGGACATACCCATCACTTTCTCAGACTTAGATCTAAAAGGTTGCAAGAATCCCTATGATGATCCCTTGGTGGTAAGAGCGGTTGTTGCCAACAGAACTGTTCATCGAGTTCTGATTGACAACGAGAGCTCTACGAACATCATCTTTGCGCTAGCGTTTGATAAGATGGAAATAGGTCGAGAAAGCTCAAGCCAATAAGTATCCATTTGCTAGGGTTCTCAGGAGAAAAGGTACTACCCCTAGGGTCAATACAACTCGTGCTCACAATCAAGGACCCTCCCTGTCAGACCTCCATTACTGTGAAGTTTCTGGTAGTCGATGCACCTTCGGCGTATAATATGTTGCTTGGGAGACCTTCCCTCAATGCAATGAGGGTTATAACTTCTGCTTACCACTTGGTTATGAAGTTCCCTATGAAAAATGGAGTTAGTATGGTCCGAGGAGACCAGCGTGTAACAAGAGAATGCTACATGGCCTCTATAAAAAAGAGGGAAGTAGAGAATATCCAATTGGATAAGCTCGACATAAGAGATGAGCTGGACACTAGACCTATGCCATCGGAAGAACTAGAACCAGTTCAGCTTGATGAAGAACCAGAACACCTTGTTTACATAAGGTCTAAACTGAGCAGAGAAATTAAAGACCTTCTCATTCAATTCCTGAAGGAAAATATAGAAGTATTTGTCTGGAAGCAAGAAGACATGAAGGGCATCAACCCTTCAATCATCACGCACAAGCTCAGTATGAACCCCACTTGCAAACCCGTTAAACAGAAGCAAAAAAGTTTCGCCCCAGAACTCCAAAAAGTCATCAATGAGGAGGTCAACAAACTTCTCCATGCCAAAGCCATCAAGGAAGTAGACTACCCAATCTGGTTAGCCAATGTGGTCCTCGTTAAGAAGACCAATGGTAAAAGGTGCCTCTGCATCAATTTTACAGACCTCAACCGGGCCTGCCCCAAAGATAGTTTTTCATTACCTCGGATTGACTTGATTGTGGACGCCATCACCAGACATGAGCTCCTTAGCTTTATGGACGCCTTCTGGGGGTATAATCAGATTAGAATGGATCCTAGTGATCAAGAGAAAATCTCCTTTGTGATAGAGCAAGGGACGTACTGCTACCAGGTTATGCCTTTCGGATTAAAGAATGTTGGAGCTACTTACCAGCAACTGGTGAATCGAATGTTTCAAAAGCAGATTGGGACGACTATGGAGGTCTACATTGATGATATATTAGTGAAATCATTGAAGGCAGAGCTCCACATCGAGCATTTAGCAGAATCGTTCCAGATCTTTAAAGGATACAAGATGAAGCTCAACCCCGCCAAATGTGTCTTTGGAGTCTCCGTTGGTAAATTTCTGGGCTTCATAGTCAACAGCCAAGGGATTGAACCTAATCTAGAAAAGGTTAAAGCAGTAATGGATATGCAACCATCTTTCAACACAAGGGAAGTACAACGACTACCAAGGAGAATAGCTGCACTGAGTCGCTTTATGTCCAAATCAAGTGACAAATGTCAACCCTTATTTCAAGTCTTAAATAAGATTTTTCAATGAGATACCCGATGTGAAGAAGCATTCAAAGCCTTGAAGGACTATCTAAGCTCACCCCTTGTCCTAGTAAGTCCATTGGAAGGAGAGGTACTCACTTTATACCTCGCAGTTTCGAATTTCTCAACTAGTGCAACATGGTGAGAGAAAGAGATAGAGCTTAGCAGCTAGTCTACTACTACAGCAGAGCTCTGAGGGGAACAGAGGACAGATATCAAAAGATATAGAAACTAGTCTTAGCCTTGGTTACGACCTTAAGAAGACTCAGGTCATACTTCCAGGCCCATACTATTGAGGTCCCAATAGATCAACTGATGAAATAGGTGTTGCATAAACCGGAATCTTCTAGGAGGTTGGTTAAATGGGTCATCGAACTCAGTGAGTTCGATATCAAATACAAACCGAGGACAGTGATCACAGATTCTAACAGATTTTATTGCAAAATTCAAATCAAAAGCACCTGCGGAGGCAACACAGTTGGTTCCCGAGCTCTCTGTATGGAAGCTTTCAGTAGATGAAGCGGTCAATGCTCAAGGAAGTGGTGTTGGGTTGATTCTAACCTCCCCAAATTGAATAGATGTCGAGTATGCTCTCAAGTTTGGGTTTAAGGCTTCAAACAATGAAGCAAAATATGAAGTTATCATTACTGGACTCAACCTTGCATACTCAATAGAGGTGGAACAACTCGAGATTTGCAATAATTCCCAGCTCGTGGTGAAGCAGATAGAGAAATCTTATGCAACCAAGAGCGAGAAGATGGTCATTTACCTCAGGAAGGTGCATGAGCTGATCAAAAAATTCGTACAAGTTAAGATTAGACATGTCCCTAGGTCTAAAAATTCTTGAGCAGACGCTTTGGCGAGGCTAGCAAGTGCTTTGCAGAAAACTTGGATAGGTTGATACCAGTGGAGCACCTAGCAAAGTTGGTAGTGAGTTCTAAGGAGGAAGAAGTGCTCCCTATTTTGGCCTCACCAAGCTAGATGAACCCCTTCAGAGAATATTTGCAGAATGAAACTTTGCCAGTAGAGCCCAAGGAGGCTACAAAGCTGAGAACAAGATCAGCCAGGTCCTTTGTCTTGCAAGACAATTTGTGTAAATGAGGTTTTTTAGCACCTCTCCTCAAATGTGTAGGAGATAAGGATGCGAACTACATACTTAAAGAAATCCATGAAGGAATCTGTGGTAACCATATCGGAGCTCGGGCGCTAGCAGGAAAAGCTTTGAGATAGGGTTATTACTAGGCCACTATGCTTAAAGACGCAATAGATATGTTCAAAAAGTGTAAAGTCTATCAGCTGCACGCTAGTATTCCCCATTGCCCCCCAGAGCCCCTAACGTCAATAATAAGCCCTTGGCCATTCCAGTAGTGGGGCTTAGACATCCTTGGACCCCTTCCTATAAGTGTGGGATAGTGTAAGTTCGCCATCATCGGAGTGGATTACTTTACCAAATGGGCGGAAGTGGAACCCTAGACAACAATCACAGAGAAGAAGGTGTAGAATTTCGTGTGGAAATCTATAATTTACAGGTTTGGGATTCCTAGGGCAATAATCTCCAACAACGGGAAGTAATTCAACAACCCTAAGTTCAAAAAATTTTATGCCGAACTAGGGATAAAAAATTATTTTTCAGCTCCAGCTCACCCTCAATCCAATGGACAAGTAGAGGTCACTATCTAAACTACAAAGGCAGCTCTGAAAACTAAATTGGAGGCTCTAAAGGGGAAATGGGTAGAACACTCCCAAAAATGTTGTGGGCCTACAGGATAACTATCAGGTCAGCAACTCAAGAAACGCCCTTTGCTTTGGCATTCAGAACCAAAGTGGTGGCACCCATGGAAATAGGAATCCCGTCTCCTAGGGCTCACAGATTTAGAACATAATGACGAATCACTTCTACTGAACCTTGACCTCTTAGATGAAAAGAGGGATGGAGCCCTGCAACGCATTAAGAAGACAGCGAGGTACTATGACAGGAGAGTTAGATACATGAATTTTAAAGTTGGGGATCTAGTACTTAGGAAGCTCCTACTTGCAAGAAAGAACCCCACTCAAGGAAAATTGGGCCCTAATTGGGAAGGTTTCTACATTGTCTCAAGAGTAGTAAGACCTAAAAACTACGAGTTACAAACACAAAAGGGTCAGGTCCTGCCTCATTCCTAGAACGTAGAGCACCTTAAAAAAATTTTCCAGTAAATTCCCTTTTGTAATAAGACAATTCTCGATAAAACGACATGTTCTGATTCATCCATGTGTGACCCCTTGGAGTAGCTAATAAGCTAATGATGAACTCTTCGGCTTATAAATAAAAAATGAGCTCTTCAGCTCATAAATAAATGATGAGCTCTTCAGCTCATAAATAAAAAATGAGTTCTTCAACTTATAAATAAAAGATGAGCTCTTCAGCTCATAAATAAACGATGAGCTCTTTAACTTATAAAAATAAGATGAGATTCTCAAGCTTATAAAATCACGATGAGCTCCTCAGCTCATAAAATTAAGATGAGTTTTTCAGCTCATAAAATTATGGTGATTTTTCCAGCCCATAAAGAGATGAGCCCTACAGCTCATAAACATCCACAAAACAAAGAATTAACTCAAAAAATCCGCTGCCCATAAGCACTTATGAAAGAACAAACATTCAACAACAAGTGAAAGGAAATTACAAAATAGCATGAAGAAGTCTGTCTCTGGAGGAACGAAAAAGGAAAAAGATGAAGGGTTCTATACTCTCCCAAGTCTTTCCTTCAGCTCATCTATTTCCTCCTCCAACGAGGTGTTTGCATCTCGAAGACGTGCATTTTCTTCCCTTAGCTCATCTCCCTTTTTCTCCACCTCCAAAAGAAAATTCATAAGTCTCTACCCAGCTAAAGAAAATAGAACAGCTCCCAAGAAAGATCCAAATGAGGGAGAAGAGGAGCCACTCCTCTTACGCTTCTTGGAAGATGTATCAGTGTCTTCTTCCTCATCCGATTCAGGGGGAAAGGATCAGGAGAGTCAGGGAAAGAAACAATGTCCATAGCAGCCACTGCAGTACTAAATAAGAAAAGGTTATCTAATTTCACCAGCTCAGATAAAGGCATAGGCTCAGCATGGACCATCTATTTAACCTTCATCATCTCCACCAGGTCCAGATCAANAAGACGTGCATTCTCTTCCCTTAGCTCATCTCCCTTTTTCTCCACCTCCAAAAGCAAATTCATAAGTCTCTACCCAGCTAAAGAAAATAGAACAGCTCCCAAGAAAGATCCAAATGAGGGAGAAGAGGAGCCACTCCTCTTACGCTTCCTGGAAGATGTATCAGTGTCTTCTTCCTCATCCGATTCAGGGGGAAAGGATCAGGAGAATCAGGGAAAGAAACAATGTCCATAGCAGCCACTGCATTACTAAATAAGAAAAGGTTATCTAATTTCACCAGCTCAGAAAAAGGCATAGGCTCAGCATGGACCATCTATTCAACCTTCATCATCTCCACCAGGTCCAGATCAGGTGCACCTGCAAGGCAAAAAATTTAATGAGAACCATCCATCGTGGAACCTAGCCAGTGAATGCACTCAAGACACATACCTGTATGAGAAGAGCTCCTCCAGGATCGAGGGACCCTATACTCCCTGTAGTGCAGCTTAGTGGATCTCCAAGAATCCCCAGAAGTAAAAGAGAAGCATTGAGCCCATCCCTCTAGAGAGGAAGGAAGGTCAAGAATTAGAGGCTGTAGTTTAAAATGCCTCCACTAAAAACAACAAAAGCAGGGAATCTCATCCTCTTCAAGATCGAAAAAATAAAAAAACTCAGCCACTGTAGGAAACTCGTTATTGCCCTGTAAGTGCCAGAAAAGGAAAAAACTAATCATGGCAGCCCATCCTTTGGGGGAAAGGCGAGAAGGGCACAAGCCACAATGAGCCAGGATAAACCCAATAGAGGGGTGAATGGGAAGACGTAGGCCCATCTCCAAAGCTCATTCAAAGAAGCAAGTCTCCGCTGAAGGAAGGAAATTGCAAGGCTCGTCAGGGGATGGGACTCGTAGGGGCAGGTCCAAGACAGGGAAGTACTGCTTCGTGATCCCNAGGATAAACCCAATAGAGGGGTGAATGGGAAGACGTAGGCCCATCTCCAAAGCTCATTCAAAGAAGCAAGTCTCTGCTGAAGGAAGGAAATTGCAAGGCTCGTCAGGGGATGGGACTCGTAGGGGCAGGTCCAAGTCAGGGAAGTACTGCTTCGTGATCCCATCCAAGTCAGAAGATGTCATCGTTGAAGGGACTAAGTAGCGAGAATGCCACTTCCATTTGATCCCAAAAGAAGTTCGTTCCTTGAACAGAGAAGAAAGGGGGCAGCCATCAGAAATCCAAGGGGGAAGAAAGCGAAGTACAAGAAAGAGAAGGGCGAGAAGTTTCCAAGATTCAAGAGGAGACTCCAAGACTAGAGAAAACCCAAGAAATTATAGAAACCTCATTAGAACACCAAGTTTTAGGGAATCAAGAAGCACACGAAACACTAAGTCGACGGACCTTTGGGTTTTCCAAATTGAGAAGGCAGTTATACTTTTGAGAAGTAGTTGGACAAGCGCAATAAAGAGAAAGGCAATCCCCAATTGTGCCATCACAATTTCGTTAGTCCTAGGAGCCCAGGTTGTTTAAGGAAAACCTCTAAGCATAGGTAACATGATCATGTGTTAGCTCAAGCTTAAGACAAAGGCCATTGATAATTAGTATCCATTTGAGCCCCTTGAAAGTACACGAGGTTCTACGGCTACGAGAAGGGATTCAAACACTGGAGAAAACTTATGTGGAAACTGATCCTCTTGGCAGCCTTAGCACAAAAACAGAAAGAGAGCTAGGCGCTAGTTCCCATGCTTATTAGTGGCCCAAGTGAAGTATGTTATAGGGTTGAGCAGAGAGTGTTATGTTGACACCCAAGCCATTGTCTCAACATCCAGTGTTCCAGTCAAAGAGGCTACTCAGCTGATGTGAAGGATGCTACTAGAAATGCGGCAGAAATTGAAGAAGCATCGCAGGATAGAGAGCAACTTGTTTATGTCAATCAAAATACCTGTCTGAGTCCCGGGATTCTAAATCCAAGGATTCTTACTGATCAAGGAATTTTTCGCACCCAGTACCTAGTGAAGGTAACTCAATAGCTCTCAAAAAATAGATTACAAAGGGCAACCTACATGTTTGCCATAGCCACCTTAGCTTCACAAATAAATGGCGAACTGTAGAGACTTCAGCCATGAATTGGCCCTATTTTAAGAGCAAAGAGCTCTTTGCCAAGTCTAGCAAGCCTCATGTTATAGTAAAAGATATCAAGCCCGCTAGCAAGAATGAGTTCCTCAGCTCAGCAATCCAAGTAGTTTGTAGGCTCAGAACATGGTTACTTTGAGGAGAACTGAAGTACTCCTCCAAGCAAGGGGCAGGGAAATATATATACAACATATACAGCAAAGCAAACAAAGCAACAGTATGTATTTATATTAATAACTCAAAGCAACAGTGTCTGGGTACAGGAGTTCAAAAAGGTTTGAAAAAAAAAAGAGCCCTAAGTCTGAGAAGAAGATTCCAGTTGTTCAGAGGCTGAAATCCTAGCAACAGGGGTAGGTGAAGAGCTTGGAAACTTAGCAGTTGAAGCTCCCAAAGATCCCAAAGCAAAAGAAGCCTTAAGGAGCCCAGAAGTAGGAACCTCAGCTCCGGCTGTTAATGGATTTAGAGCTCTGTTCACAAGCTCAACAGAGAAAGAACTGGCAGTAGGGGCAACAGAAGGGACAATAGAGAACTCAGCTATAATAAGTATAGAAGTGATCCCTAAGGCAGGAGCCGCAAGAATGACTAGAGAAGCAAGAGGATTTTGAGCCAAGACCTCACCAGGAAGATTAGATGTCATAACACTACCACGAGTAAGCTCAAAAGTAAAAGGGGCCAAAATCCCAATCCCATTTGTCACCTTTGCAATGGTCTCCTCCACCTCCTTTTGAGATGGGATCTCAAAGTTAAAATTTAAACCAGGATAAGTTTCCTCAGCCCAGTCCTAGAAAGCAAGCCATCTGGATGCCCACTTAGTCATAACATCATCCATCAGCTGANAAGATAAGTTTCCTCACCCCAGTCCTAGAAAGCAAGCCATCTGGATTCCCACTTAGTCGTAACATCATCCATCAGCTGGACGACTAGGTCATCCTTCTCCTTGACCACGGACCTCTACGCCTCGAGTTCACTCCGAAGAGTATCACTCACCTCAGCCAGGATGTCGTATTATTTTTTTCATATTCTTGTAGGAGCCTAGAGCTTCAAATGCCTCCTAGCTGACCTTGGCCCAAGCGTCAGTCTTATGCCTAAGGTCCTCTTTGATCCTTTCCTCGTTCGCCTCCAAATTTTTTATGGTAGAAGCTTGTTTTTCCACCTGCGCTTGTAGGTCTTGAATTTGGGTTTGGAGGTCATTATTGGGAAAAGATGGTTCAATGGCCTTGAGCTTGAACACTTTCGAAACCTTGGCAGAGCTCTCCAGATCTCAAATTTGATTCAACAAACCCTTCACATGAATGGCCAGCTGAAAATAAATGCAACTAAAGGCAAAGGTCATCATAAAATGGATGCTTAAGGTGAGAGTAAGGCCAAAAAAGGAAGGGATCTTACAGCAACAGCTCCATGCAGTGTTGAATTAACAGAATTTTCAAGGGGCATAATGGCGGCCCTCCGAACATTGGTAGAAGAAATGATGGAGTCAAGGGCATCGGCAGCAAGCTTAACGTTGTCAAAAAAAAAAAAGAATCATCATCTTTTTCTTCTTTGATGTACTTCCATTTCTCAGCCTTAGAGCTTGTCTGAGACAACTGCGAAAATTTCTCTGAGGGCCCCGAAGAGGTAAGAGTGGGCTGAACGTGAAAGATTTTCTCCAAAGCCTTTTTGACCTCGGCAGAAGTAGGAGAGGTCGGATCCTGCTCAGAAATTTTCTTGATCACAGGTGGGATCTCTTGAAGGGAAGAGGTCTCCACAGCCTGCAGAAAGCTTGTTGGATGAGTAAAAGCCACTTGAGGAGAAGTTGGAGACGCAGGGGGTAACCCCAACCTTGGTACCTTGGCTTGAGGAGTGAGGTCGCCACCAGAACCAATCTCAACTCTACATTTGCTCCCGCTCCTATTCTTCTTTAGAAAAGTAACCTTGACATGGAGTGCTTCTTGAGTAGGCTTCATTGAAGGGGAGCACAGAACAAGCCAGTTTAAAAGGAAAAAACAAGGAGGGAAATCCGAAAGCCAGCAACGGGCTAAAAAAGGCGTTACCTGATACCCCCTCAGTGCTGGCAACGGAGATGAGAATAGAGGTCTTGATCCTCACCACAGGAAGATTGAATCTGAGCTTTACTAGAACCTGAGGCTTGATGAGCTCCAAGAATTTCTCTAAGTCGCAATCCACCAAGCTCTGTAAAACTCGCTTATCAACAGCGCTGAGTTCAAGTCGAATACCTAAAAAAATGAATGGGGGGGTAAGTAGGGCAGGTAGTCAAAATTGATCCTAGTTTGCTCAGGCGAAAACTTACCCAGGTTGTCAGGGGCAGACCAATCCCTAGGAACTAGAAAAGTGTCTGTAACATCTGCAGAGTTGTATTCCCATGGTTTGTCCCCTACAAAAAAGAAAAGTTTTTTCCAGCCCTTGTGGGAGCTCAAGAGGTCGGAGATAATAACCTTAGTTTTCACTCGTTTGGAGATGTACAAAAAACCGTTAGAAGGGGTATACTTAACGTTGAAAAACTTCATAAGAAAAGGAATGGAGGGAACCCCTGACTGATTTTTCTTGAAGAAAACGAGGAGACCCATCAATATGCCCCAGAAGTTAGGAGAGAGCTAAGTAGGACAAACATTAAAATGCTGCAAAATGCTCTTGATGAAAAGGATGAATTGGAATGCAGAGGCCATTCTCAAAAGTGGCCATGAAAAATCAGGTTTTCTTAGAGACTAAAGAGTCATATTGGGATACATATCGGGGCACAAATATTGTACACCCAAGGGGGAAACNAGCCATGAAAAAGCAAGTTTTCTTAGAGACTAAAGAGTCATATTGGGATACATATCGGGGCACAAATATTGTACACCCAAGGGGGAAACCAAAGCGGGTAGCTAGGACCTTCATATAGGAAGGAGTGATATTGCTAAAGCCCACGAGCTTTGTAGCTCTGGAAACCGCACCCACACCCTCGCCACTACCAGAAACCACTACGCCGCTCACTTTGACTTTACCCTTATTAGGGTTTTTAGGCGATAAGGAGGACAAAGAGGGAGGCTCCTCAACATTTTCCTCGATGTCAACAGAATCAACACCAAGAAAGTTATCAATCTCCTCTCTCACATCTCTTAAATCAGAATCCTTTGCTTCAAGAGACTTGTTGCCCATGAGGGAAACATATGAACTTGTGGCTTCGAAGGAGGTAGACATAGCTGGGCATGAGTAAGGAGGTTTAGAGGACCTATAAAGAGGGGGAACCTCTGAGAAACACTCTCTGAGGGTCAAGGAGGCAAGACACCAATGACCAATAACAAAAATTCTAGTCGTAGAGTAAGGATCTAGGAAGAGATGGAGGCGAGATAGGGAGTGACCTTGACTCCTAAAATAGCAAAACCGAAAAGTCTAGAAATGTAATAACCACTTTAGATTTGAGGGGTCCAGAACAAGAATATGGGAAAGAGACAAAAGACGTACCTAAGCAAGAACGAACGATGGATTAAAGCTCAAAACAAGCCAGAGAGCAAGCCTCGCTAAGCCTTCAGATCAAATCAGGGGAAATCGCCTCTCTGTGAAGCCCTAAGAACGACGGCAAACTTGGGAAGTTGAAATTGCAAGAAAGTAAAGAGAAAAAAACTAGAGAGAACTTGAAGAGTGAAATGGGAACCGTTGATCCAGAAGCATTTAAAGCTAATGGTACGAGGGGCATCAAAGTGGGGAATGTGCATGAGAAACGAGGAAAAAAATGATTATTTGTAACCGTAAAAAAACTTGTTCACACGTATATCGAGGTCACCAGGTGGAGGTTTTCCTCGACTCAGTCTAAGTTCAGCTCTTGCCCAAGCTTGCTTGAACCAAGGGCTGGGGGGCAACTAATACATAAAAAGAATTTTAACAAAGTACGAGCTCGGAAAGTGAGGTCAGACAAGGGGGTCAGATAAGGAGCCTAGACTTCAGAGGCCCAGGTCTCGAGCTCCTCCTCTCGGGTGAAAGAACATAAGGGGTGAGAAGAGAACATCTGGCTAACAAAAGGCATTCACATGATAACAAGAGGACATAAATTATGGCGTGAAACTCTCAACCACCCGAGATCTCCCCCCAAAAATTAAGGAAAATCCCCGAGGATGAAGGGCTAGGATCTCACTGAAGATCCCTTAGAAACAAGAACCGGACTATAAATAGTAAACACATGAGGAAGAAAAAGATATATTAAACACTCTGTAATTTATTACGATGGTGAATACAGATTCAATGAGCAAGAGACTCCATTCAAGAGTGGACTAGCCGAGCTTCTGGGCTTGGTGAACCACTATATTCTCATTGTGCAACTCATCCCAATCCCTTGACTCTTGAACACCTTGATTTTGATCAATTTTAATGATTTATTCATTCTGCTCAATTGATATAGCAAACACCATCACTATTTGTGTCGTGATTTACAAGAGACAATTTGTCACATATTTAAAAGACTAAATCCGACACTTGATTTTCTTATATATTTTTTTGGGTGCTATACTAGAAAAAGATATGTACATCAATGGAATCTTTTGAAGCATTATCCATTAGTACAATTTCTAAATATGCTAAAAAACTGAAAAACTGTCGTCATTACTTTTTTTTTTTTTTTTGTGCAAGCGGGAAAGGGTGGGCCAATATTAGATAGTAATTTTTTCGACGTGATCACGAAGGTCATTTTGAATCATAGCTACTAATTTAAAAAGATAATTCATCACCATAATATCACTAAAATTAAGCAACAAATTCCATTACTCATATGAATCAAACCTTATTTTGTAACCACGTGAGAGTCAAAAACAACCCTAAACGGATAGGACTTATCATTAGACCATCAGCTCAAATGGTTATTATTACTTATTTAGATCCTTATCTTAGCTTTCTAGTAGTATGACCCCCAAAAAAAATCTCAAATATGAAATAATTCAAGTATTCTACCATTAATTTTGAACAATAACATGTTTTACGAAATTTTAAAAAGTACAATAGTAATTTCATTTTGTTTCCAATGATGGTTCAACAAAATCAAAATTCATGTATGACAAGCACTAGTGTTGAAAATTGGAGGCACAATTTAATACTAAATTAAGATATCAAGTGAAGTATCGAAAAATGAATACCTTGTTTAGTTTTCATTAGTGGAGTTATAAGAGGGACTTAACGTTTGTAATATTCGCTAATAAAGAAGTTGTTCTCAAGTTTAAACCCACATTATTACAATTATTAGGTCAATTTTTAATTGTCGAAGTTGAATTCTCTCAATTTGAAATTTCGTCAATTTTGTTCGAGTTTAGTCATCCTCTCATATCAATTGAACATCTAACCATTTTGATAGAAGTTCTAATTTAAAAAAAAAAATTAAACTTCAAAACTAAATTTTCTAAGTTGAAAATTGAGAGATCATTATGAAAGTGACCTTTTTTTTTTGCTCAACAATTAAAGGTATTCGACCTAACTTATGCGCACCTTGACTAATTTCTTTCCTGATTCGATCAAAAATAGGTCATCCACGCCAGAATTAGAATATTTATAAGAGATAAATTAATCATAACATGTGTATGAAGAGTTGTCAAGATCTTTATTACCACATGAGCTATTTTTTAAGATTGGAGCTAACTTTAAGGATGAAATTGTTTTCATCTTAGTTGTTTTTCGTTTTTCTTCTAAAATTTTGAACCATGTTTATCTTTCATCTTCCAATATAATATTTTTGTTGTTTATTTGATTGGAAGTGGGTGATTAAATCATGCAAAAACAAATTTGACGAGACAGATTAATAGGGCCAAGCCCAATTAATGAGTTAGACCCAAATTAGCTATAAGGCGGGTCAAATCCAATTTATGGATTCGGCCCAGTCTAGAGTTCAAAGAGTTCAGAAAGATTAGAGCACATGATGAGCAATTATCTGAATATTCACTCTCGAAGATCAATGCAACATTTAATTTTACTTACCTTTTGTAGCTCCCTGAAGATCTAGTACATTTACCCTTATGTCACCGCCTCAACTAAGGCTTTATGTCTATAAATTTTGAGCTCTCTCTACATGAGAGGAGACTTATCTACACACCCCACACATAATTTTTCTCTCTCCTAGCTGTTATATCCCTCCTGGGGCTAACCATTACTCCCTCTTTCTCATTCACCTTACTTAATCAATAAAAGGTCCTCCCGCCCACCATTGCCGTTTTCTGGAGTGGAGTAGGTCACTGGACCGAACTACTACATATCTGTGTATTGAACCGATATTTACATTATTACCATTGATTGCTCCATTAATTACACTTTATCACACACTTGACGATTGATCTTACATAAAACTGTTTTGTGAATCATTAGTTTGGCGTCGTCTGTGGGAAGCAATTAAGTTTTCTACTACCTTACTACCCTCTTTCAAATATATGGTGATCACGACCAAGTTGATGAGTCAACAACTACGGGACAACAACCTGGCCAGTCGAGAAGAGGCTCTGCTTCTACCTCCGCCCACACCCGCAAAACCATCCACTGCAGTGACTCTCATGGTCGGGCAACAACTTTTACAAACCATGCAGCTGTAGTTAAACCAGAACCATCAAATCATCTAGTTGATGCTCGCTCGGGAGGCGTCGCCCCTCAGCCTATAAGAGGAGCATCACTTCCTTTGACGAGAGAAACACTGCAACCTCTACGCTCTAGGCCCTAAGCCACCCCTCACCATGGGGGCCCGCACTAGAACACCCAAAGGCAGTGCCAGGGTGCCCCTCGCCTACGAGTCCACACCGCCAAGGAAGTCCAGGGAGTCTACACCACCACAGGAATCCCAAGAGGAAGTATCACGCGCCCCTGCGCTCGCCTAATAAGTGCATAATGCCTCCACCCACCACGAGGCAAGCCAGACACTATCCTGAGAAAGCCCGACATCTCAAAGACAGCTTCACAGGCCTCGGGAGACCACACTCTCATACTAAAGGCGCTCGAATGCTTTGTGCCTACTCCACGGGAGCCCTCTGCGCCCTCGCTACCATCTATTGTACCATGTTGGAGACTATACGTGGATGGGTCCTCCACCAACGAGGACGGCGACACAAGACTAGTATTGATTAGCCCCCATGACACTCCACTCAAGTACGTTGTCGCCCTCCACTTTGCAACATCCTATAATTAAGCGGAATATGAGGCCCTCAAATCAGGCTTGAATCTTGCATTGGAGATGGAGGCCCACTATTTGACAGCCTGTAATAACTCATAATTTATAGTCAACCAAGTAAATGAAGGGCTCCCTCGGCGTCTGTACCTAGCACCCCAATGCCTAGACGCCCGTGCTAACCAACGCCTAACACCAGCGCCAACACATTTACCTATGCAATGGCGTGGCCCAGATTGCTTGCAAGGCGTCGCCTAGGGCCACTATCTGCTCAGTGGCGTCGCCCAGACCATCTGCTGCAAGAGTTGCCCAAACAGCTAGGCTCCAAGGCATCTCCCACAATCCTCAACGTGCATACCAGTGCTCAGTGTTTAGGCAGTGGTGTCACCTAGTCATTGCTAGTGTCGTCGCCCTCTACCTCCAACCGTGGTGCCGCTTAGTTGGCTCACGTTGTCTCCTCTTGTCGCCCACATATTTGGCGTCACTGCACCTATACCCATCACTCCTCGATGTCCATGCCCAGCGTCGTCCAACACCCCTCGATGTCTGTGCCCAGCAGCAGCCAATGCCCCTCAGCGTTCGTGCCCAACTCCCAGCGCCCTTTCGACGTTCATGCCCAAGGGCACCTAGTGCTCATTGGCGTTCGTGCCTAGCGGCACCCAGCACCCCTTGGCGTCCAGTGCCCCTCATCGTCCTTGCCCAGCGACGCCCGTGTCTTAATCTCCAGTTTAGCGGCTCTCACGAGAGTCGCCAGAAAAACTTGGTCTATTTCTGCATCTACTTTCGCGCAGGCAGCCTATACCTCCAGCTTAATAGCTCTCTTGCGAGTCGCCAAAAGCTTGGTCTATCTCTGCTCTACTCTCAAGCAACTAGCCTATATCTCTAGCTTAGTGGCTCTTACGAGAGTCGCCAAAAAGCTTGACCTATCTATGCTCTGCTCTCATACAGACAACCTATATCTCTAACTTAGAGGCTCTTTCAAGAGTCATCAAAAGCTTGACCTATCTCTGCTATGCTCTCAAGCATGCAGTTTATATTTTCAACTTAGCAGCTCTCATGAGAGTCGCCAAAAGCTTGGCCTATCTCTGTATCTACTTTCACGTAGGCAGCCTATATCTCCAACTTAGCGGCTCTCACGAAAGTCGCCAAAAGCTTGACCTATCTTTGTCTCTGTTCTCACGCAGGCAATTTATATTTCTAGCTTAGCAGCTCTCATGAGGGTAGCCAAAAGATTGGTCTATCTCTGCTCTATTCTCAAGTAGGCAGCTTATATTTTCAGCTTAGTGGCTCTCACGAGATTCGCCAAAAGGTTTGTGTATTTCTGTTTTGCTCTTAAGCAAGCAACCTATGTCTTCCGCTTAGTGGCTCTCACGAGAGTCGTCAAAAGATTGACCTATCTCTACTATACTCTCAAGTAGGTAGCCTATATCTAGCTTAGCATCTCTCACGAGAGTCACCAAAAAGTTTGGCCTATATCTGCTTCACTCTCAAGCAAGCAACCTATGTCTCCAACTTAGCAGCTCTCTCGCGAGTCACCAAAAACTTGGTCTATCTCTACTCTACTCTCAAAGAGAAGAATGGACGCTTCGACGCGTGGAGATGGAGATGCTTTGGTGAGTGACGCCATGGGTATGATCCTGGGCAACACTAGGGAAGACATAAGACTGGGCAATACCACGGGTGACATCATGCAGGACTCAGGTAAATTGATGAAGTCTTTGGTTTATGAAAATTCTCATTTTCACAAGTGATCCCGTGGTTGATGGATTAATAACGAAGGCTCTTTACGTCACTATTTTTCTTTTTTTTAGGGAAGGTGAGGAGAAAGGGGATTGAACTATTGATCTCAAGAAAACAAAGCCTTCACAAGGCAAAGAGTACCAATGGACCAAAGGCCCATTGGTCTCTCTACGTCATTAGGATGGTGACTTCCCCTTCTCTAAAAAGGGTGAGATCTGATGCCTCTAGTGCTTCCCAGTTGATGTCTAACAGTCCTGCTGTTTCTTGGAAGACGGGGGTTTGATGCCCCCAGTGCTTCACATAATTATCCAGCTTCTAGTAATAGTCTGGTGTCCCTGCTGTAGGATATAAATTTTGGCTAAGGAGATGTTTTGGAGATTTATGACACTCTTGGATGTCAACTCTTGGGGTCTTAAGGGTATTATCAATACCGAGATAAAGAACTTTGCTATGGTACCCACCAGTTATATGGAACTCTATCTTCTGTATGTTTGGTCATGCTGACATTCTTCAGAAATTTGCAGATGGTTGCAACTTTTTCTTACTTTTGAGGACGCTCAAACTCAACGAGGTGTCAAGAGCTTTGGTGGAAGAGAAACTTGGGCACTAGGCTGCATTTGAGGTTGGCTTATAAGAGAACAACAACTCTCGAGGCTGAGCTTCTAGAGAACGAGATTATTTGCGTATAAACACATACTGAGTTAGGTTAAGCTTGTGGCGATTCTTGTGAAAACCGCTAAATTGGAGACATAGGCTACCTAATTAAGAGTAGAATAAAAATAGAGAAATAAGCTTAAAAAATGTCGTGGATGGAAAGCTAAAGAAACCACCATATGGAACAAAAAATCTGTTCTACCCAAAGGAAAGAGCTCACTTATGCGCTCAACCCCCAATCATTGCTATGGCTTGGGCATGGGGGGCAAATGACAAGCTCAGATTTGACAGGGCTAGGCCCAATTAATGAGCTAGACCTAAATCAGCTACAAGGCGGGTCAAGCCCAATTCATGGATTCGGCCCAATCCAGAGTTCAAAAGAATTAGAGCACGTGAGAAGTAATTATTGGGATACTCACTCTCGAAGATCAAAACAACCTTTAATTTTATTTACCTTTTGTAGCTTTCCGAAGATCTAGTACCTTTATCCTTACGTCACCGCTTTAACTAAGGCTCTGTGCCTATAAATTGTAAACTCTCTCTACATGAGAGAAGACATCTCTAAACACCCCACACGTAATTTTTCTCTCTCCTAGCTATTGTATACCTCTCAGGGTTAACCATTGACCTATTTCTCTCTCTCTCTCTCATTCACCTTACTTAATCAATAAAATATTCCCAAGCTACCGTTGTCATTTTTTGGAGTAGAGTAACCACTATATATCTGTGTGGTAACCTTATATTTACATTATTGTCAATGATTGTTCTATTAATTATCTATTAATTACACTTTATCACACATGACTGCTGATCTTATATAAGACCGTTTTATACATCATCAAAACTCATAATTTAAAAAGATGAAATTTATGTTAGCTATTTGAACAACAGGTAATAACTTGAGAATTTAAAATGGAATTCACAATTTTATAAAAAGAAATCAACATAATCAGGAGGACCAAAGTTGCATCCTTTAAAACAATTAGTAGAAAGAGGAATGAGTTTTTAAATTTAAAAATCACAAGTTCGAATTTTGATATTTTATTTGGGATCAGATCATAATAATTTATCTATTATAAATTATCTAATATTGACATACATAACTCACATTTGATCATTATAGAGAAGAGAATAATTGAGATACACATAAATCGATTTGAACACTCATAATTGAATCCGAATCATCTTCTAATCGTAATATCAAAAATATAATCATGATTACTTGTGCATAAAAATGGGTACATAATTAATGATGATGTATGTCATTCTATGCATAAGATGCATGCATAGGGAACGTATCTAGCAAAATTTTGAAGAACCTAAACAGAGTTCTGCATTAGATATCGTCATTATTACAATCAAACTTAGTCTTGAATCGACGGCTCAAAATCATTCTAAGCTCCATAGTTTATCAATAGATTCTGAAAATCTTTCAGCAACAAAACAAATCCAACCGTAAAAATTCACAACACTATCACTCTTAAAATATTAATCAGTGCTTAATTAGTTTATATTTTCCTAATCCAATCGCTTCTCTCAGGAAACGCCCTTCTCTCTCTCTTTCTGTCTCTCTCTCTCTCTCTCTCTCTCCCCTTCCTTCTACATCCACACGCACCCTCTTCCTCCAATCCACATTTGTTGAGTGGCCTTGTATGCATCTATTATCCCTCAGCACCAAAACGAAACGTCGGAGAGAGAGAGAAAAAGAGAGCTCAAATTCTGGGAACGCCTCTTACTTTCCACAAACTACTACTTTGAAACACGATCGGTCCGTTCATCGATCCTCATCTTTCTCAGACCTTCAGGTTATTGTCTTAACCCATCTCATTTTTTGCTTAATTTTTATAATAATCAGTTTTCACAATCAATTTACTGCCTTTTTTTTATTTTGATTTTTGTATTTTCTTTTTGTGTTAATGCTCATTTGCATGTTGATTCAGTTGCGATAGTGGAAAGAGGGATCTGCTAATTTTTGGGTTTAATTATTTTTTGAAATTTTTAAAATTTATTTTGTAGATTTTGCTAGGTGGGTGTGTTCTTATTTTATGGTTTTTTTCATAGGTACCATCGAAAGATTTGATCTTTATGGGCCTTATAAAATCCTACCAGTCAAAGTCTCTTCGGTGATATTCATAAAGTTGATATAATTCTGTTTTTCTCTTCTTGGTTAGTATCATAAATTTATTTTGTTCAAATTTTATAACATCTTTGGTGCTATTGATGAGTTGGAATATGTGAACTGAAGAAATTTTTAGCAATAATTGACTTAAATTCTTGTTTTCTGTGTGGATACCTCATATCTCCTTCTGAGATTAAAAGGCTTCTTAATGCATGTAATATGTGGGTGCATATCTGTGATATTTCTATGACCTGAATCTAAATGATTAGAACTATAAGCTGGGAAAATTAATTGTGATTAGAAATGACCTGCATATCTATGTTAATGTAATTGTGGAACTGAAAGTTTAGTACCTAAAAGTCCAATGCTGAAATAGAGACTAACAGTTTCTAGCTGATTTAAAAAACTTCAAGGATAAATATGCCAATTCTGCCCTAGAGTTGTTCACACTTTTGAAGCAAAAGTTTTGGAGGATTAAGTCATGAGTTCATAATGGCAGACTATTAAACTCTGGCGAGTAGGTGAATGTCTAGCCAATAGCACTAGGAGCTCCTGAAGAACCATCTGCATAACAGATTTTCTTTGCCTGCATTGCTCCACTTTTAGTCCCACTCTGTTTATTTTGTAGCAATGCTAAAGATGCTCTTGCCTCGAAAGTTTCAGATGCTATATCTAGATGTTTTGGTTGAGGAGGGGCACTAATTCATCCTGTCAAATCTGTTCCAGTCGCTAAATTTGACTAAAGTGGGAGCCTTTCCAGTGTTCTGGTTGCATAGCAACTTGTCTGCATTAGACGGTGGTGAATACATGTTGTAAGAAGAGGTTATGGTCATTCTTTCATTCTCTTCCTCTTTTTAGATTGGCTAGCTAAATTATAATTTGCATTTCACTTTCTGCATTGCAGGCCTCTGGTTTTATAAGTGACATTGACTTCACAGTTTGTCTGTGGTTGGAGTGCGTGGAGTGGGTGCATATGTTTTCTCTTTCCACTGTTTAGATTTATGGGTAAATATCTGAAACTGTAAGGGCTTTTTAATTTTGTGAATGTGTTGCAGATTTCCAGCTATCTTGTTGAGCTAGTTCTTATCAAGTCTTGGGGGGTGTGCGAATTCAGTTTTGCCTAAACAGTTTTCTGGACGGCCAAGTGTTTTTATACTGTTCAGTCCTTTGCATTTCTCTAAGGATATAAATTGGCTGTAATGCAAGGACAGAGGAGGGCCCTTGATTCTGTTCCTGAAACCGTGGATCTTAACCAGGAATCTGTTCCCAATAACACTATTGTGGATGAGTCGGCTTGGAACAACATGCTAACTCCAGTAGAAAGCCGGTTGTCAAATTACATGCTTTCTTCTGGTGAGGGGAATTCTAGTTGCATGAATGCCAGTCATAATTCTCGAAGTTTTAGTGGCTGGGACCTGGGTGCATCTAGTTCTGGTGCGAATTTACGAGACCAGATCTCTAATGATGGATTAGAGGTGGAACATGGTTGGTCATCTGCATTTAGTGCTCGTGCTGGGGTTGATACAAGGATAGATGGACGATTTGAACCATCTAATTTCCTTCTTCGTGAGAGTGGTAGTAGTAGCTCCGGTGGCACACCGATTTCTGGTGGACATTTGAGTATGCAGAGTTCGGGTACGAATCGTATTTCTCTGAATGTGAATTTAAATGCTGCTGGGTACATGGGCAACATTGATGATGGTGATTGGGATAGGGTAGCTTCTGACAATGTTGAGACTTCTTCTGATAATTCTGGATATTTGGTAGAGGATGAGGATGGATCAGCTTCTTTTTCGAGCAGCTGGGGTTTATCCTGCAAGAGAAAGGCTCTTGAAGGTACTTCTGCACAGTCTTACTCAGTTGGAAGTTCAAGCTGCTTTCCACAATCTGAGCACATTGCGCGACATACTGTTCCTGCTCGTTATCATGCTTCTAGCAGCTTAAATATAACTTCACCCCCAATAATCTTGCCCAGGGTTAGTAATTCTGAACAGCTGAACACGAGAATTGGGGTTGGTACAAGAGTAGCCACATTTGATGCATCTCCTACTTCAAGTGTTACTGGAATTGCAGAAAACTCCACAACAAATTTTGGTGTTAGACTGCATGTGGGACAGCAGGAATCTGGTCCATTTGACTTACCATTGACAGGGACCACCATAAGGCGTTCGAGCATTTGCTCTTCCGACCAGGCATCTAGAGGTATCACATTCTCTGATTCTCTGGATTTGAGACCAACAGCTTCTGTACCAGTTGATTCAAGTAATCCGCCAAATCAGCCTCATTTAATGCATGCTCCTGGTTTGCCAAGAAATATGCTTCCAGTCCCTTGGAATGGAGCTTTTAATCCAAGAGCCGGAAGTTCATCAGGTTCTCATATGCTTTCTGGAGATAGAGTTGGGGCAGCACGGGATGAACCGAACTTGAGAAGCACACTGAGAAATAATGCAGCAGAGCATTCCATGTTTGTTTCTGCAACTGAGTCAAGAAATTTGGTTCAAGACCCTGCTAACTGGAATTTAGCTGCTGGAAGTTCAAGCTCGTCAGGAGGTGTTCCTTCCAGTTCTCGAATTCGCACTGGTTCCGGTTTACGTTCTTTTCCTCATGTTTGGTTTCCTCATCACAGCCCCCCAACACAAAATAATCAGAGATTACCAGAATTTACTCCATGGCCTCCATTTACTTCTGTTGAATCCGACTCTGGAGGTCAGAGAGGTCAATTTTCCCCGTGGCCTTCAGGCCCGTCTTCTTCCTCTGAGGTGACAGCCATGTCACCTGGACCTAGTAGCCGGGGCCATCATCAGCCCCATCCAAGGTCAGCGTTTTTGATGGAGGTACCAGCTGATGATATTAATGGTTGGCGCTCTTTAGCTGCTGACATTGAGGGGAGACAGAGGCTGGTATCCGAGGTTTATATTCTACATTATTCCTTATTGATATTCGTCATTTTTCACACTTGTGATTTCTTTACACCATTTCTCTAGGATATAGAAATTGGTATGCTACCTTTGTACTTAAACCTGGAATATTGGCACTGCTTATGCATTGTGAATTCCACATAAATTTGTGTGACATTTATATTTACAGTTCAGCAGATTACAGAGGTCGGTGTAATGTCATGATGACTGCAGCTGAACTTGGATATCTGTAACATGTTTTTATCAGTGTTATTTTTAGCATTACTAATTTGGCATCATCATCCTTTTCATTTTATTGTATATTCATTTATTTCTTCAGCCTCAAGATGTTTCCAAAAAATCATAGCATCACAACAAACGAATTTCTTTTGTAATGGTTCATTTTCCTCTTGATGGTCATTATTTGTTTCATTGTGCGACATAATCTTGGTTTTTTTGTTCTTTTTAACTATGTTGATCCTATTTTGTCCGAGATTTCTTTCTTATTCTTTATTTTACTTTATTTTTTCATTTTTCTCATAATTTTACAATGGAACACTTAATTTTCTTTTGATGATTGTCAATTGTTGTATTAGTTGCTACTTAATTTCTGTAGCTGTAGAGGTCTTCATTTTAGTGATTTATTTTCATGATAAATCATTTACACCATATACATTCTCGTGCAAACGCATGGGAAGGTCAGGTTTGTCCCCTTGGAATAAGTAATTATTGGACAGGACATATGTCAGTCTTCTGTGGGATGTATCAACTTTTTTGGGCTATACATGGCATTCTGTTTCCTTTGTCTTTTCTTTTAAACTACCGTACCGGGTTCATATTACTGAGGCATAAGGCCCAAAAGGCCAATTGGCTACAAAATTTGTGGGATTAAGAATTGTTTAGTGAGCCTTATGATACTGAAAATATTCCATATGTGGAAGTGGGACATAGAACTACTTGAGGGTAAAACATCTCCTGATTTTATTTTACTTCATTGCATTTTTATTGCTGTTTTGGCATTTGTTTAGTGGTTGATGTTGCTGTTTGCTATTTATATAGTTAATATTACATTAAAAGCTTTCCATTGGCTCCACTTTGTGGTAGTCATTTTGATCTGTTCGTTTAGTTTTTGAGGAGTATCTGGATGTGCTTATATATGGATGATCATGCCTACATTCTTCTTACTCGATCCTAATTTTGTGATACCTTATTTTTCATTGAAAAAGAAAATGAACCTAATTTTGGCTGCTGTCGAAGTTGATTGTTTCTCTTTTCTTTTAAGAAAATTTGTCAAAGTTGAGCTGACAATTTTTGTCTTACCTCTATGGAACAGATTCGTCAAGTTTTGAATGCTATGCGGAGGGGTGAGAACTTACGTGCTGAGGTTTGGTTTTTGACTTTATGGTGATTAATAAAATTGGTCTTACATGCTATGAGGTCCTTGGAATATATACGATACAAAAAGTAGCTTCTAACAGTAACATGTTCGCTGATACATGACTTTTTCCCTGCACAGTGATGAACATAGCTTTTGACAATATTCCTGTGAGTTGCTTTCCTCGAAATTAACATAGAACACCAGACAGTTAGTTTTTTTTTAAAAAAAGGTGAAAGAAAACTTGGAAAATTAGTGTCAGCCCCCATCAATTCAACTTGTCAAATGATGTTTCCAGTTGCCAACAAATTCTGTTCCAGATATTATTTGGTCCACCTAAGGAGCCAAATTAATCTCCCCACTTTGTTGACATAGGCTTGCTTCTTGTTGCATTTTTTGCTTTCCCAGGTAGGGCCCATATGGTCTAATCAGGTATGGAAACCTCAAATATTCTGTCTGACAGTCAGGAGACAACAGTATTGGACCAGCTCTCTCTTCATTCCAATTCAAAACTTAATCATCTGGTTAATTTTTTACAGCCTCCCACTGCTTTGTCTGGTAGGTTTATGATCTAATGCCTTTTCCCCCAACTCAAATATCCTTTCTGTGGCTGGGGTACTGGACTCTATTATCGACCACATTCTCCATAGGGTCCTCTTATTTCTTCCTTCTTCGAGCTCAGATTATGGAAGAGGGAACCGAGAAGAAGGTATCATCAACTACCAGTTTTATTAAGGGGTAGCTCATGATGTTCGTATCGATATATTATGCACCTCAACATCTAACATTGGGTAGATCTCATACAATAACTGTCCTAGCTGTACCACATCTTTTGTTTCTACCACATTTTTTGTTTCTTTTCTTCTAGAACAATCACACAATTTTTTGATTATGGATCTACGACCAGAAATTCAATGCGTAATCTCAGCGTTCAATGTGTATTCTTGAATAATCCCATTTTTCAATTATTCAACCCTTTTCATTTTACCAAGTTCAGGGTTGGCCAGATTAGTCGGCATTTATATGTTTCGATGTTAGTTTTGTTGGTTGGTTAATTGGCCACATTTTATTCATGAAATGGGTTGGATTGGTATTAGTCTGGATACCACAAAATCAGGTCTTGTAGTAGTCCATTGCTCATTATTTAATTTGATAGGACTAAGCTGCAAATACTTTGGATCTCTCAACGGCTCTAATTTGGATCGCTTAGGCGGGAACCTTGTTGGCTTGTGAGATGTTATATGGATGAAGAGAAATGCCTTAGTAGTCTTTTGATTGACACTGAGGATGCAGTTATGTCTGACATTTGTTTTGACCTGCATCTGATGATGATATGGCAGGATTATATGCTTTTTGATCCATTTATAAATGGGGTAGCAGAGTTGCATGACAGGCATAGAGATATGAGGCTTGATGTCGATAACATGTCTTATGAGGTAATGCAAACTATCTTCCTCTCAACTAAATCCTCGGTGAAGGTTGCCTCTTAACAGCATGATTGGGATATCAGGAATTGTTGGCACTGGAAGAGCGCATAGGAAATGTGAACACTGGTTTGAGTGAGGAAACTATTTTGGGTTCTATGAAACAGAGAAAGTATCTTTCCATTGCCATTGGATCCTTGTCAATTTTGGAACCATGCTGTATATGTCAGGTGAGAGCACTTTCTGCAACTACTCTGGAGAGGGAGAGAGATAGAGAAGGGGTATTTTTGTTTTTTCTTTCCTTCATTTATTTATTGGCCGAATTTCTCTTTATGTGTTGAATGATTTCAAGTTTTTCATTTTGCACCCTCAAAGATTAAATATTTTACATTGCAGAAAAAAATAACAGAAACTAACAGAAGGGTCACATCGCAACACTTTTGATAAATTGAGGATTAATGTGAGAAATTTAATCTTTGAGTGTGCAAAGTGAGAAACTTAAAATTTTTCAAGGTGCAAAGTGCGAAAAGTTCTTATTTATTTATTTATTTATTTTGGGTTTGGGTGGGGGTGGGGGTGGGGGCGTTGGTGTTTGCCTTTTTCTACCCTAGGAAAAAAGGAATGAGAAGGGTGCCGATTATTAGCCAGCTTATTTCACCGATTTATTTGCAAAAAAAATTGTTCCTCACTTTGAACTTTTACGATGCCAGGAGGAATATATTACTGGAGATGATATTGGAATGTTGGATTGCGGGCACGATTTCCACACCAATTGCATTAAACAGTGGTTAACTCTGAAGAATCTCTGCCCCATTTGTAAAATGACTGCCTTGCAGAATTGATCGTGATGCCCCCGCTGCTATTGATTTCCAAATTGTTTTCCTCCCTGCGAACCGGTCATTACACCATTGCTTTGGTTGGTAACATATTGTTCTATCTTAATACTCTACCTTTTCATTGCTCATGAACTGTGTGGGTTTCTAAAAGGTATAGAGGACTTTAAGCTACCAAAAAAATTGATAACTAGAGAAAGGTATTTTTCTGTACCTTTGGATACATTGAAGCTTTTAAGTTATAAACATTTGCTGAAATGATGATATCAGTGACATTATCAAGTTTTTAGAACAAGGTGGGATGTGATACTAATTTGCATGGAGGCTTTATTTTATTTGACAAGCGTTACGTGCTTATACTTTTCTGTTAGTATGTTGAATTTCGCTTGTGGTTATTATTACTTTGCAAATGGAACATTGTTTTTGGCTGTCTGGGTCAACAATTGCATGGCATTTTGTTTTTGGCTGGGGTAAAATTGCGGTAAGCAAAAAATTATTTTTTGGTACCGTACTGAAATGAGTATAGAATAAGTGGTGAAGTTACAACTTAATTTGTATAACCTCCACATTTGTGTACATGGGATTCATTGACGAATTCTATTCATACATGTGTTTGTTAAGTAGCATATACATATATGAGACTCACATATTAATTGTAATTATAACCAAGTATTTGTCATGTAATTGATTAAATTATCCTATCCAATCATTTGTAATTGGGTAGATTAGGGATAGAAAAGTCTTTTTACCATTGTATCTTAGGTTGGTTACTTACAAACTCACTCTCCATGGTTTGTTGAAGCTTATATTCATGGATTTAATTGTTTGGCCCGGTTACGGGCCGGGATATGAAACTCGAGTTTAAAAATCTTAACCAAACATAGGATTAGGTGGTATATTAAACTATTTTACTTAAATTCATCCCTTCCAAACACGCTCAAACCTATCAAACAAATGACCCCTAACTTCATTGACAAGCCTTCTCTTCTCCAAACAAGCATCCAACAATGTCATTACTCTGAGCCCATGAGACCACCTTGACAAGGGGTCTTGACCTTCACCCTCGGTGTCACGAGTCATCTCGACAACAAATGTCACTATGCTTTGGTTTGGTTTTGTGCCTAACAACTATATATAATCAACACTTCTAGAGGTTTGAAGTAACCAAAGACGAGGAGGTCCATAAAAACACATTAGGGTTACCTGTGCAATACACAACAAGTGTGTAATATAAATCGTCAGATTTAAACACTGTGTGGGAGTCATTGTGATTTGTGTTGAGAGGGCATAACCATTGACAAGAATCAAGGCCATCACTTAACCATTGCCAGCTAGTTTTCCAAGTGCTCCATCAATTGCCCTCAAGATTGATGCCTTCATTTGACCACCTCCGGTAGGTTCCCAATCCCATCAACCAACCATGGGTAAATTTTCACTATGAAACATTCAATTAGGCAACGTGCTGTGTGGTGTTTTGTATAACGATTTAAAATTTGTTCAATTCATATCTAATTTATTGATATTTTTGTATAGTCAAATTCATATTGTATATAAACCGTATATAAATCGTGTTTAGCAAATTCGTGTTATGTTTGGTTGGATTTGTGTTGGCCCATTTATTTGATAAGTTTAAGGGGTTCACCCGTTTCCCACTTAACTCAGTTTTTTTTTTTATTTAACGGTCAGGAGTGTCTGAGTCAGTTTATGCGTATCTCAACTAATCCCCTACTGGGACTGGTCAAAAATATGTCATCCACACCAGAATTAGGGTGTTCATGAAAGATAAATCTCTCATAGTCTCACCGTAAGAAGTTATCAAAATTTGAACTCAAGACGTTTAAATTTATAGTTCGTCTATGTTATCACTTAAAACAAATCACCATGACTGATTGACAACACGATGAAATGTTAATAGAAGCTCGAGGCGGGTGAGGGGAAAGCCTCTCCTATTCTTGAGATTTGGAAAAGAATAGGAAATCTCAATCTCAAGAATCTACCAATAACTAGTTGGTAGTCTGAACCTGCACAATGGAAAAGCACCGGTCTATAACAAAAGCAAGCGATCCTGCCACCAGCTACCTTGAGGTTTGCTCAACCCAGTTTTTGAGATCTATAACTAACACTAAAAAATAAATTAAAATAATAAACAATATAATTAGCTTGTCGTGATGAAAGAACATAGGCAGACATAACTGTTGTTTCAAAAATAATATAAAATCTCTTCCACAACAGTTTGGATTGAATTTGTTTTTAAGAAGTATTATATTTTTCTACAACGTTTTCCATGTGGGCAAAGGGAGATGTGAGCCCATTTCTTCATGTATGCCACTTAATCAATTTATGGAGCTCTTCTCTTCCACTTCTTGGGGGGTGGAGAGATAGATTCTTGTACGTTGATACCTCTGCATGGATATCTTTCGGCCCTATTGCTTACATTTTTCGATATAAATCCTTCCCCCCAAACCAATGAATATACCTTCTAGTGTTTGGATTTGGTCGAGGTGCGCAGAAATAACTCGCTCTTATTAGACTGGAAAAGAGATTTGTTGAGATGTGCGTAAGTTAATTCGTATATTCCTCACTGTTAAATAAAAAAAATAAGTGTTTGGGCTTGATACATGCTCGTCACAAGCTTCAAATATCGTATTTCACCTTAGCTTGTCAATTTTTATGTTTGGACAATGTTTGGCTGTCCGAACATGACACGATTAGATTCAACTTAGCTTTACTCGACTTGTCTGATTAAATAATCAAGCTCAAACTTGCGTTCAAGCTAATTAAATTCAAATTCATGTCCCTGGTCAAGATCAAATCCAACTTGCTTCAATAGTTATGTATGTGGATTATTGCTAGGAAATTTGCACAAAATTCTCAAATATGTGAAAAACAAAAAATAGAGAAAACACACGTTAAAGAAAAATAATCACACGTATATGATAGTATTTATGTGATTCGGTAATTTGCCTACGTCCACGTAGCTGTACGAATTTCACTATTAAAAAGAAGGAATATAGAGGGCGGCCGTATAATATCAATCAACCCTAATCACCCAAAAAAATAGGTTTTATGTGTCTTGCACTGGCTACAAAACAAACCCAAAAAAATTTTCACGAGAACAATTTATCGGCCCAAGCCTCCACTCCATGGACTAAGTCTCAAAAAATTTCTCATTAAAAACCACGCAACATTATTTCAGGTCAAGTCATTATCCGAATCATGAATACAAATTAAACTCCACAAAAGCCCAACAAATACAATAAATGTTCACAAGCCTAAAGAACCAAATACACCATTGTTTTGGATGCACTCATTTATTAAACAAGTTTTAAAGTTGGATTTGAGTTAATTTGTTTAATATACCATATAAGCTTAAAACGAGTTTCTATTCAATTCCCTCCTAAAAATCTATTCTTGAAACAACTCGTCTCATTTGCACCCTAATTTCAACTCAAAAAAATAATTATATTAAATAGTTTCTTAACTATCAAGAGGGTTTAAAATTATGTATAAAATAATTGTACCTAATCTACAATGGTTTGCCTATCATAGAGTCTAAAGAAAGATTAGTGGAAGGGGCTCGACATAGAAAAGAAAAACATAAAAGACATGTTTGTTTTCGGTTGTAGAGTGGTATAAGGATATGGGATAAACAAAAATAATACATAATCTTTTTTTTATATCGCGTTAGAGAGTGGAAATTAAGTTCATTTTAAAAGTAGTAGTACTTTGTAGAAAGCATGGCGGTTAAGACAACTGTGAGAATCAAAATCATTACAAGTATATGTAACGCTCCAATTTTATCCCCTTAAGTTGGCATTTGTCTCGTGATAAGAATATATTAAGTACATGCACATCCTGTTCTGTTAGAAAAGGAAAAGATAATTAATCAATAATATTANAGTATATGTAACGCTCCAATTTTATCCCCTTAAGTTGGCATTTGTCTCGTGATAAGAATATATTAAGTACATGCACATCCTGTTCTGTTAGAAAAGGAAAAGATAATTAATCAATAATATTATTTAAATTTAATTTATTGATATTATTTACTGATATTATCTATCAAGCTTTCCTTCGCAACAAGGTAGCTGTAAAGATAACTTATGGGCTGAATCGAATCTTTTTGGTTGCAGGTCTTAACAAATAATAGAGATCAANTGTTAGAAAAGGAAAAGATAATTAATCAATAATATTATTTAAATTTAATTTATTGATATTATTTACTGATATTATCTATCAAGCTTTCCTTCACAACAAGGTAGCTGTAAAGATAACTTATGGGCTGAATCGAATCTTTTTGGTCGCAGGTCCTAACAAATAATAGAGATCACNATTATCTATCAAGCTTTCCTTCGCAACAAGGTAGCTGTAAAGATAACTTATGGGCTGAATCGAATCTTTTTGGTTGCAGGTCTTAACAAATAATAGAGATCAATATCGATCCAATGATTATGAACGATTGAGTCAGCAAATTTGGTACAAATAGTATTGCTCATAATAAGGCCAGTCAATCGTGTCGGATAAAGCGGGTTCGTATTAAAAAACTCACCCTTATCNAATTTGGTACAAATAGTATTGCTCATAATAAGGCCAGTCAATCGTGTCGGATAAAGCAGGTTTGTATTAAAAAACTCATCCTTATTNTATGAACGATTGAGTCAGCAAATTTGGTACAAATAGTATTGCTCATAATAAGGCCAGTCAATCGTGTCGGATAAAGCGGGTTCGTATTAAAAAACTCACCCTTATCCGATTAGTTTATTAATTCATGTCTAACGAGTCGTGTCATATCGAATTCGTGTCATGTATCAATCGTATATAACCGGTATATAAATGAGTCGTGTTGTGTATTTCTTCTAATAAACTTTACTCGTACCTAATTCGTTTATTAATCATGTCGTATCAGGTGTACTAGTTTAAAAATTGGGTGACTTAAAAAAAATTTAAACCCTTTAATTTCGTATCGTGTTAACGAGTTATATCATGTTTTGACACCTTGCACATAAGTGATACATCTTGCAAGTAAAGCACAATACCATGGATTGAAATCTCACTCAATACATATTTTTTAAAAGTANATCGTGTTAACGAGTTATATCATGTTTTGACACCTTGCACATAAGTGATACATCTTGTAAGTAAAGCACAATACCATGGATTGAAATCTCACTCAATACATATTTTTTAAAAGTTTTTTAATTGTAGATTATCCATAATCAATTCAAGTAGGATTCTTATAAAGAGGTGAATTCTCTCCCAATACATTGTAGATAATTTAGCATCAAGGAAAAATGAGTAACATGAATTAGTGAAAATCTGTACTTCAGTATGTATAAATATATTTCTAGGGTTGATAATCTTAGATATAAATATTGAACCCGACATAAAATCTAGTGTTTAGCGNACATTGTAGATAATTTAGCATCAAGGAAAAATGAGTAACATGAATTAGTGAAAATCTGAACTTCAGTATGTATAAATATATTTCTAGGGTTGATAATCTTAGATATAAATATTGAACCCGACATAAAATCGATACGAATTTAATGAACTAGTATTTAGCATTAGAGTGGTTTAAATGGTAAACAAATCGATCACTAATCTCGTTAAATAATAATGGATCTAACAATTTGAATCATCCTAAACAGAGTTTTTGTACACAATCTCGAGTATATAAGATTACGAATAGTTGAATAGATAAAACAAAAAATTGAAAAAATCATAACGCAACATAACTTATACGACGGTCCATCATGATCCTAGTGGGACCTTCTCCAATGCGAATTTTTATTTGTACAGTGAACTTTAGCTACCGTTTTTTGTTTTGAAGCCAGTAACGGCATTTTGGCTTATGATTGTATTTTGGTTTCTTCCTTAGCCCAGCGAATCAACTGATCTTACACCTCAATCCTTTCCCACCTTTTTAATCACCTCCATCTTCTAACCCTACCTCCCTCCCTCCCTCCTTGCTTTAAACACTTTCTCTCTCCTCTTCCTCTCTCTCTCCTATATGTATTTTCATAGAAATATTTATTTTGTCTCTCTTTCTTTTAGCTATGTCTGAAGGGGTTTGTCATGAAAGCTTCTTATGGGAAAGCCAGGCTTTCTCGAATTGGGATAACTTGGGTGGTAGTGAGGAAAAATCCGGCAAAAAGTTGCCGGATTTGAGTACTTCTAATAGCCAGACACCGCCAGGGACTAATGAACCGGTTGCAGTGTCTGGTAAGAAGAGGAGTGGGAAGGGAAGAAGTGAGATGAATGAAGGGAAAAGTGTTGGTGGCGGCGGCGGTGGTGACTCTGATCATGAGATACATATATGGACAGAGAGAGAAAGGAGGAAGAAGATGAGGACCATGTTTTCTAATCTTCATGATTTGCTTCCTCAACTTCCTCCAAAGGTAATTCACAACCAGCTTCTTCAAGATTGAGAGGTTGATGGAAATTGTGTACTTGTTCATGCTAGGGTTACCTTTACTTTTCCCTAGCTTCTTCTCTCTCTCTCTCACACAAACACACACACACACACAGAGTTTTGATAGACATCAAGCCATTAGTTATTTCTATAGAAGAAAAGGGATTGAAAGGTACCTTTTGTGACATATAAACCATGTTTTTTGAGCTTTTCATCGGATCTCTTCATGGAAAGTTGGTCCTTTTCATGTTCTTGTTATTGATTGCCTTTCTAAATCGAGTATATCTGAGGAGAATCTTCTGATCCAAATCACTGACAACCTGGTTCTCTATAGATACCAAGAATCCAACTTAGATCACCATTGCCTTTGTAAAGGTTTGAAAATCCTTCTTTTATAGGGTATTCATGGCAAAGAGGATGTACCTACTACTAACACTTTTTTTTGTCCAAAAAGAGAAAATAAACACACCATTTTACGAAGGTTATACTGGTGTAAACACTAAGAGAAACTTCAGATTTCACCCCTTTTGAAGCCTCATTGGCTTCCCCTTTTTCTTTTATTTTTTTTCAGAATTTCCATTTGATTTCGACATGAATCCGGGTACATATGGATTACACCGATGATGCAGTCCTGCAGAAGATTTATTAAAAGATTGACAATGGAAGTATTTCGAACTTAAGATCTTCTAATCAACTCCAAGTTATGGTTTTTTGAATTGTAGTTGGTTTTTTTATTTTTTGGACAAACACTAGTTTGTAGTACAATAAAAATTGTTGACAATTTTTGATGCTGCACGCCAGTGTACGAGATTTTCACCACTGTGAGATTATGGAAAGGTAAGCGTATGCACTGTATGCGAAAGAATTGATTTTGTGCCACTAACACTTAATGGANTGGACAAACACTAGTTTGTAGTACAATAAAAATTGTTGACAATTTTTGATGCTGCACACCAGTGTACGAGATTTTCACCACTGCGAGATTATGGAAAGGTAAGCGTATGCACTGTATGCGAAAGAATTGATTTTGTGCCACTAACACTTAATGGATTAGTCACAATAGAAACCTATGATTTCAATCTTTTTTCTCACATCTATACATGCTCAAGTTTATGCAGGCTGACAAGTCCACCATTGTTGATGAAGCTGTGAACTACATAAAAATCCTACAACACAGACTGCAGAAGCTTCAAAAACAGAAGCTAGAAAGGCTCCAAGGTGTAACAAGCCTCAACTATGATCCCTCTATAATCACCCCACAAAAGATAGCCACGGACTCGAGGGAAGCATTCTTGGCTGATCAAGGATCTTCAAGTAACTTGTTCATCACTGCAAGAAACTCATCCAACTCACGTTTGATCCCTCGATTTCCAACCATTTTTCAGACATGGACTTCTCCCAATGTCATCTTGAATGTCTGTGGTGAAGATGCACACATTAGTGTGTGTTCTCCAAAGAAGCCTGGGCTCTTGAGCACCATCTGCTATGTGTTGGACAAGCACAAGCTAGAGGTGGTATCAGCTCATGTTTCATCAGATCAGACTAGGAGTATGTTCATGATTCAAGCTCATGTAAGTCTGTTTATTAATTATCTTTCTTCATCAAACACTTTTTACTACCATGTGTTGTTTATTATTCATAGATTCTATTTCTTAATGTCAAAACTACTGCTGCCCTAATGTGTTTTGGATGAACTTGAACATAAGCAAATTGTGTGCAAATGTTATATGATGAACCCCAAACTTATTGAAGCGCTAGGGTTTCTAATTTGTAAAGAAATACAGATTTGTGGCCTATCTAACCAAGATTTAAACGCCAAACATAACCGGTGAAAAATCAAACTTCATGCCATTAATATGTTGCAAGGCTCCCTCTATTGCAAGGTATCTGAGAGATAAGTGTAAGTTAATCTTACTCTTATTTTGGAGAATTTTATTCTCAGGGCCTCGAATCCGTAATGAATTACTATAGTGGATGAGCATTTAAACATAACAGACAATTTTCCAGAATATGCCATTAATATGTTTAATTATTACTAGCTTCCCATTCACACACACACGAGAAGTGTGTGAACACATATTTTCCATTTCAAAGATATACTTGTGCTATTTTAAATTAACAGGTAATTATTTGAAATATGGCATTACTAACTATAATCATTACTAAAAGCCGAGGCACATTAACCATTAACAGTTGCTCAGACATACGCGAAGCATATGAGAAATTGTGTCGAGACTCGAGACTAATATATAATCATTAGGCACTACGTAGGCACACATGATTCCTATGTTATATGTATTACGTTGTTTAAAAGACATACATGTGTTGTTAAAAAAGAGCAAGAAAATATGACAGTTTTCAAGGAAAATTGAATTTACTATTTGGGTTACAATTTGAGGGACACAGAGGGAGACAGATATGAATTCATGTCTTTTTCAAGTGAGAGAATTAAAGATAAGAAACAATGTTAGTTAGTACTTTGTAAGTCCTATAGCCTAACATGTTACTTAAATTTTGTTCTTATCATATTAATCAGGCAAGTGAAGCTCCTGACCAAATCCCTGAAGCATTTCCAGTGGAAGAAATATTCAAGCAAGCTGCAGGAGAGATAATGCTATGGGCTAATTCCTGATGACACTACAAATTCAAAGAGCAACAGCGTAAAAATTGGAAGGATAGACTTGTCTATCCCATATCTTCACTCAAGGACCTAAAGATCAGCTTACCATCATGAAATTTGGTCATAAGCCTTACTTCTGAAAGTTTGAGGTTGATTAATTGATTACTGGTTTTGGTTGATCAGGTGTGTTTTACCAAAAAGCTGCATATAAACTTCATCTTTCTAATCCATGTGCTTCTCAAGACCTCAATTTTGCGGATGCTAATCTCTTTTGTTTCTCAGAAATGTTAGTTTATGCTTTCGTATATGATATTGTTGAGTTCAGTTCTCTCTCTCTCTCTCTCTCACACACACACACTGTACAAGAAGATTAAATATTTATAATTTCGAAGTCTTCAGTGTTAGGGTTTTATTGTTACTATCATCATCATCATCATTTATCTTTATTATTTGTATTTTTCTAACTTGAATTATTTGGGTGTTGTTCTAACACGAGACATATATAAATGTAAATGGAATATATATAATTTGATGGATATGTAACTGAGGTAGGTTTTCCTGCTATGACGATAAATCGATTAAATTCATGGTAAGATATATGGACAATGCATATATTTAAGTTTTTTGCACAGACGATGCCCGAAGAAGAAGAAGATGAAGAAAATAATGTTGCCCTCAATGAATTGTTTTCCAATGATAGACCTTGGTTCCCGAGACAAAAGCATGGTTTTCATCCTTATATTCAACGTCTGATTCGATACATCGTCATTCTTTTCCATTCATATGATCATTTCTGTAAAGGCTGTGATACATTTTTTACAATGCAATGTTTAAAGGGGCTTATGGTCTAATGACATGGCCTTTGTAGTGGGATAGTTTTCGTCAGAAAGGTTAGAGGTTTAACACCGTGAAACATCCTAAAATAAAGTTTGTTTTTCGAATCCAGATCTTTTTTATTACACTTTTAATCAATTTCACTCGATGATAGATCTATTTTTGAATGAAATTGAATTACAATGTAATGGAGAGTATCTTAATGTTCGCTTTCCCCTTCAAGTTAGAAAGAGAATTTATAGGTAAAAAAGTTGCAATCCCGAGTTTACGTGTTCAAGTGCAGCATGGTTGGCTCGATTTTGGGTAGGTAAAGAAGTTGCAAGCATTTTGAAGATGGAGAAGGGTATGAATAGGTTTAGCTAAATCTTAAAATTCTTGAACTCAACTCAAAATTGGGACTTCCCATTTCTCCCCCAGGATTTCTCTTCACAAAGGATCTTCAACATCTCAGCCCCATCATATGCTACAACAAGTGAGGATGGCTCATGGAAGCATGATGCTCATTGGTGTGGATTGGATCTACTTGTTCTTCTAGCTAGCCTTCAGGTAACCGCTATTACTTTGGCATACACATGATTTGCTAGATAGAAGAAATGGACATGATGAGAGATTTCTATCATATCATGACATTAAATGATGACTAATATTGAACAATGCACTATCGTTTATGCAGTTGTATACTTGTGTGCGAAGAGACTATATATATTTTGTGATTTCAACTCGGGACTCATAAATCATAACAGAATAATATTACCGTTACGCTGACTCTCGAAAGCCAAACTACTTCTCCTCAAACTATTTTTTTATAATTTCTCTCAAATTTAAAATAATTATTATTAGTTCAAGTAGAAGTTATTATGAATAGATAACCAGTGAGTAATGAGAGAACTATTATCATAAGAAATTAAAGAGAAATATACTCGAGGGAATCAATAAATGGCATCTCTCTCTCTACATTGGAAAATAAAAATAGAACAAATTAGATAGAATTCCAAGACTAAGAGACATCAGCCTTTAAACATTGCNCTAAATTCTTATTGGTAAGTAACCCCAAATTTGATGACTATATTGCGCGTGTGCGCGCACACATATATATATATATATATATATATATACTGCTCCAAAGTTTAAAGAAATTGAAAATTAATTCTAAGGAAAAATTATACTTTAACCCTTTTGACTATGTTATAGTTTTGTTTTATGCCTCTAACTTTAGGCGGCTTAGCAGCCCCCAAACTAACATGCTGATTGTCATAGCTGTTACAGAACTCAAAAGGCGTCGGAAAATGATGCTGAAGAGTTATCGCTCAGAAGAGCTGAATGAACAGGCTGAGATCAACATTTAAGGAGATAAGACAACTCATTAATGAGGACTTGAGTGACTGTGACAAGGCTATTAATGTGCCTCTATATCCTCGAAGTCCGAAATTGACTGTTATAATTGCAAAGTATTAATAGTTGTTGAGCCGACCATATGTCCTTGGCAAACCCTGAGGCAGTATACCCCGAGCGTTAAACATTCAGAAATAGGCATCAGGCGCCGATCAGAGGAACTTGAGTGCCCGGGGATAGCCATAAGTTCTCAGTGTGCCCCTAAGCGTTTGTCCTATCACCCAAGTATTGAATACTCGCGAGGATTGACTGGAGAACACTCATTACACATGGAGAAGAGTGCAAGCCACTAAATGTTGTGATGAGACTCAAGACCCTTGCACTCATTACTGGTACAGGTATAAATATCCTTCAGAAACATGAACAAAAGTACGAAGACTGAACTGAAAAAAATGGAAACAATGTGCTAAAGTCTCTAAATTTCTAATGACTTAAGCTTCAAAGGGGATAAACCGGGTGTTCACCCGGCCCCTTTTCTGACCTCTTGGTTGTTTCAAGTTCATCGTCGAGAGGGTCGTTATCTCTATTCATTGTAGGAAAACTCCCGTGCAATTTGGCGTCGTTTGTGGGAAGCATACAAACTTTTCCCATAGCGATCGCATATCATGGTGAACACACGATCCCAAGGTGATAGGGGGAGCTTACACATGAGAAATGCGAGAGCTACCCTACTCCCAGCAGTCACTGAGTCAGACTCCTTGAGCCAGTCAGAAAGAGGCGAGCATGCCTTGTAGCGAACGTTTCCCGTGGATCAAGGCCTTGGGGGGACAAGGCCTTTTAGCTTGTGAAATCGTTGAGTTGGTAGAAAAACAGATGAGAAACTGCCTTAAGCAACTTAAGGAGGATAATGCATTCGAGCAATCGGGGAGAGCCAGTTGGCGAAGCAGCAAGCGCAAAGACCAAAATTTCAACCAAGATAATTCCACAGACACAAGGTTAGATACCCCCGGGAGGAGCTTGCGCAGGCGCTTGGCCGAGAAGCGCAACCCACGAAGTTGGGGAAAACCGGTTCCTGAGGAAAAATTGAAGTGGGATCACCAAAAGGCAGGTCTATTCCAGTGGGATCTTCACTATGGATGTCAGGGGGTCGTGACAATCAAGTCCCATACGGAGTCCACAACGAGGAGGGCCTGGAAAAGTGAGGCCCCAAGAAGCCCTTCAAGCACGCTTAGATGCCAAGCGCCGGAGACCCCACCTCGAGAGGGATGAAGACGAGGACGACCAAATTATCTCCTCGTTCATGCAGGCAATCCAGGAGACCGAAATGCCATATAAGTTCACCGTCCCCCGATTCAAGGTTTATAATGGAAAGACAGATCTCGAGAACCATCTTCAACAGTACAAGCAGCTGATGTCAATTTATGACACTGATCAAAGACTATTGCGCTGAGTTTTTTCCATGAACTTGGGGGACATTGCGAGGAAATGGTACGAGAACTTGGCCCCATAAAGTATCAGATCATGGAAGCAAATGTCCGAGCTCTTTGTAGCTTGATTCATTATCAGTAGCAAGAGGCTGAAAGACATCGGCGCATTGTTGACACTAGTGGAGAGTCTCTTCGGCAGTACGCAATCAAATACTAGGAGGAAGTTAACGAGGTCGGTGCATGCTCGAAGGTCATGGTGGCAGCAACATTTCACTTGGGATTATCCTGAGACAACGGCTTGTATAGGTCACTCACTAAGCGAGCCT
>CAUOFW020007280.1:0-54416 GCA_963454935.2 Ilex paraguariensis | reverse complement strand
TCCTCGCACGCTTTTTAGGTCCTTTCAGACTCCCCGACCTTCTCCCCCTCCAAGGCCTCTACTTTGACAGTCAAGGCATTTGATGATGGACTCGACATCAAGCAACTTAACATCAGCGGCATAAACCTTGAGCTCTACCTCGTCCATTCTTTTTGTTACCTCGACCTCGTCTGCCTTTGCCTTGTCGAGCTCGACGGTAAGATCCTCGGCTTTGCGGATCAGGTCAATGATATGTTTGGTTTGATCATCGACTGTCCTCTCCACCCCCTGAATGTGCTCATCTTTCCAAGCAAGTTTGTTTCGGGCGTCCTTCGTAATTTGCTTGTACTCTCAAAAATGGTAAATAATGACCCCCATCTGTTGGCATGCCTAAGAAGAAAGAACGGCAGTCAAGAGTGACCAAGTGATCAAAATGAAAAGAAGTTAAAATAATTTGTGCACTTACTAGCAGGTTATGTTGAACAACTCCTTGCAGTAGCTTGTTGTCCCCTTGTTCCTATAGAGCAGCCATATTAGCCTCAAAGTGTAGACTCCCATTGACGGCCAAGGCAACATCAGGTGAGTGAATAAGGGAGTCGGACTCCAAAATAGGTTCCCCCTCCTTGTGACGGCTCAAGGGGCCCACTCGACAGGGTGTCGTGACGTTTCACTCGGCGTTCGTTTGATGGCTCGGGGTCCCGGCTACAGCGGCCCCTTTGTCACTCATCCGAGGAAGACACTTGTCACCTTGAGGGTGGCTAATCCCTTGGCGAGATCACAGGGTCTCGGGACTCTTGTTAATGCTACGACAGTGGTGGTGAAGGTTGTCGGCGTGATGGAGGAGGCAGAGGAACGGCAATCAGGGCGATGCTAGAAGGCCCGCCGGCCCCTAAGATCCTTGCCCTTCTCACCGCTGAAACAACTTCTAGGGACTCTGCGGTGATAGGGGGAAAGTTGAACATTTTCTGGAGATGATGTATGCTCGGTGTCTTTGTCCAAATCTGCCTCAAGGTCCTCCTCCTCTTCCTCTGAAGAAGAACAATTTTCTCAAATTGAAGGATCGAACGGCAGTGGGACCTATGAGAACTTGGTATAGGTTGAGTGGTAGCCGAGCAATATGTGGGCTGCGTGGGGAAAAGGATCAGTCGAGTTGTGGGACAAGACTTTGAGTAAGTCCGCAAATTTGACTTGGAACTTTAGAGGTTAAGCGGCGTCGGCCTTGTACCCGTCTGCAAGAAGAAACCAAAAAGGAATGTCAGAAACAATAATAAGAGTCAAACAGTTTCAAAGTTTGTGCAATACACACTAGGATCTCTCGACACTTTGGGGCAATATAATCCATCATACTCGGGTCCGTCTTCCTTCTCTTAATTACCGCAGAGAATGATAAGATCCTGGACATACCCTTTGTCAGAATCTGGCATGTGCGTCACTAGATACATGGAGGTGTCCCTAGCCTAAAGTTAATATATGTCCCCGCTGACTAATTTTAAGTCGTAACAGAATAAGATCTCATCTACCCCTAGGTTTACCCCTAGCCGAGCATTTAAGGCGGCCACGCCCACGACCACTCTAAAGAAATTGATGTCACACTGGAGGGGAAAAAGCTTCAAATGTATTAGTATCTTCAGCAAAAGGGGATAGAGGGAGAACGTAACTCCCCCTTTCATAATGACATTGGTGTAGAAAGACATGAATTGTACATTCCCTATATCATTACTATGGAAACCAGGATCAAAGAGAAAGGTAAAAATGGGCCCAAGAATATGGTATTTCCCCCTAAAGGCTTGAATATTGGAGTCTGTTATCTCAGTTCTCCTCAACCTACCAGTATCCTTAGGCCTAGCAGGTTCCCTAACTACTGTTCTGCGTATTCTGGTCATGAATGAGTTTTTTTGAAGAAATATGGAAGAAGAAAGAGTAGGTGAAGGAGAAATTTGGAAAATGAAAATACTAACAGATGACTGATCTTCGGAAGAGGTGTTTGGGAAAGGGAGAACGGTCGCTCGAGAGATAAAGGAAAAGTGCTCAAAGGTTGATTACTGAGAGAAAGTTCGAGGATGTAAAGTCTATGAATTGGCAAACGATTTCCTATTTATACCCTACAAAGGGAGTAGGAATCGAAGAGGCAAGTCATCGTTTGAAAATTTGAAAAAGGCGACGCCAGCTGTGCAAGTAACCACCCCTGACACCCCGACATGTTCTGGAAGCCACCAATCTCCATATGCCATTTGTCCCACGCCGCAAGAAGAATGGAGGCTGGGGGCAGTTGACGGAACTTTAGGAGGACCAGCAGGCCCCAGACTGACATGTGGATTGTGGTAGTTGTTATAAAACTCAAAAGGCGCCGGGATATGACGTCGAGGAGTTACTACTCGAAGGAGCCGAATGAACGGGTTGGGATAAGCATTTAAAGAGATAAGACAGACTATGACAAGACTATTAATGAGCATCTGCATCCTCAAGGCCCTAAACTGATAGTCATAATTGCAAAACATTAATGATCATTGCACCAATCATTTGTTCTCGGCAAACTCCGAGGCAATATACCCCGAGCATTAAACATTCGAAAAATAGGCGTCAGGCGTCGATCAGAGGAACTTGAGTGCCCGAGGATAGCCATATGTGATTGGCATGCCCCCAAGCACTTGTCCTATCACCCGAGCATTAAAGACTCACGAGGATCTGAGTAGAGAGCACTCATTACACGTACAGAAAAGTGCAAGTGATTAAATTCCGTGATAGGACTCAAAACCCTTGCACTCATTGCTGATACAGGTATAAATACTCCTCAAAAATATGAACAAAGGTATGCAAACCAAATTGAGAAAACAGAAATACTGTGCTAAAACCTCCAAACTTCTACTGACTTAAGATTTGGAGGGGATAAGTCGGGTGTTCACCTAGTCCCTTTCGTGATCTCTTTTGGTTGTTTCAAGTTCACCATTGAGAGGATCGTTATTCCTATTCATTGTAGGTAATCTCCCCGTATAGTTGTACTCCAAGGTTTGTCAGTATAACAACACTAATTTTCTTCTGTGAGAGTATAAATGATGGGAATATAGTTTAATTCCATCAGACGTTTGTAGGTTGCAATGATGCTCTATTTGGGTGCATCTCATCTGAGTTCAGAGTGAGTAATTTAACTGCTTCTGATTAGTCAGTCTCCACTAACACATGTCTTATTTATCTTCTCTGTATGAGTTCTAGCCCTTTTAATACGGCCCATAAATCTGCTTGAATACTTCTTGTGTCATTCATTCTTTCATAGAAGTTTATAATATACAACGTCCTTAACCATCTCTGATAATTCCTCCCACGCCTATTAGTTTTAGATTGCCTTCGGAGCATCCATCCGTATTCTGTCTTATTCCAGCATATAGGAGTGTAAACCCAACCTATTAGTCTAGGAGGTTTTCTGATAGATTCTAATTGTATGCCATGCCATGTATTTATGGAGTCCATAGCTACTAGCCAAACTTCCCTAGCTACTATAGTACCATATGTGTGTGTGTGAGATATATATAAAACTAATGTGTTTTGGGGTGGGCCCTTTGAATCCAACACTTTTGTTAAATGCCACTATTCCTAAGTAGACCTTGCGTTTGCATGCTCCCCCAGGCTGCCAAAGGAGGTTGAACCATCAATACAACAAACAGGTCCATCTGATGCCTCATCCACCATCTCTCTCTCTCTCTCTCTCTCTCTCTCCCCCGTAGAATACCTTGGAATATCAAGTACTTGCTAACAATGGGCTTGATTCACTTGGGCCAGGAAACCGTCTTTTATTTTTTTTGGTTACAGGAGGATGTCTGCGGACTTATGTCGACTAATCTCTTAAATTTAACGACTATCCATCGTAACTTGAATAGAATTAAAACAGGGTTAAAGTATGTTGTTAAAAGGACATGAAATACTAGTCCTTATAGATAGAACAATAAAAGTAGCAAAGCATCTTTTATGGAACAGATCAAGAAGGGGGGGAAATGGGCAAAATCAAGTCACTCTATCTATAAGCCTTGTATTGCCACAAAATTTACAATTTGTCCAAGTTTTTAGTGTCTTTTTTCTTTGCAATTCATAAAATGCTATGTCACCATATATATAACCAACTGCTGTAAAACGAGTTTAGCATAATACTTCATTGCATTATTCCTTGCATTATTTGATATAACTAGTTAATTACCCGAATACATACAATTTTATCATCGATTTAAGTTGAGCCAAGTTTCTTGGGATCAATATTTTTTTGTAGGAAGTACACAATATTTACTGTCTTATTTTTTTTCTCAATAGTACATACCTCAACCATGTGGATACGATTACATTATAGCAAACCAAACACAATTTACATTAATCCACGTGAAGGAAGTGAAATTTTCTCTAATATTTTTTCTTTAATTTCATTAAACAATCATTCACAGATTGAAAAAACAAAAAACCAATTATAAATAATAAATCTTACATGAAGTAATTGTGTAGTGATCGTCAATGAAATTAAAATAAAAAAATTATAGAAAATTTAAATCTCATATACGAATATCAAAATATGACACAATCTATTAACACGCCACAAAATTAGAGGATTTGAATATTTTTTAACCACCCNAGAAAATTTAAATCTCATATACGAATATCAAAATATGACACAATCTATTAACACGCCACAAAATTAGAGGATTTGAATATTTTTTAACCACCCGTTTTATAAACGAGTAAACCAAACATGACTCGATTATATACNTTGTACATTCCCTATATCATTACTATGGAAACCAGGATCAAAGAGAAAGGTAAAAACGGGCCCAAGAATATGGTATTTCCCCCTAAAGGCTTGAATATTGGAGTCTGTTATCTTAGTTCTCCTCAACCTACCAGTATCCTTAGGCCTAGCAGGTTCCCTAACTACTGTTCTGCGTATTCTGGTCATGAATGAGTTTTTTTGAAGAAATATGGAAGAAGAAAGAGTAGGTGAAGGAGAAATTTGGAAAAGGAAAATACTTACAGATGACTGATCTTTGGAAGAGGTGTTTGGGAAAGGGAGAACGGTCGCTCGAGAGATAAAGGAAAAGTGCTCAAAGGTTGATTACTGAGAGAAAGTTCGAGGATGTAAAGTCTATGAATTGGCAAACGATTTCCTATTTATACCCTACAAAGGGAGTAGGAATCGAAGAGGCAAGTTATCGTTTGAAAATTTGAAAAAGGCGACGCCAGACATGCAAGTAACCACCCCTGACACCCCGGCATGTTCTGGAAGCCACCAATCTCCATGTGCCATTTGTCCCACGCTGCAACAAGAATGGAGGTTGGGGGCAGTTGACGGAACTTTAGGAGGACCAGCAGGCCCCAGACTGACATGTGGATTGTGGTAGTTGTTATAAAACTCAAAAGGCGCCGGGATATGACGTCAAGGAGTTACTACTCGAAGGAGCCGAATGAACGGGTTGGGATAAGCATTTAAAGAGATAAGACAGACTATGGCAAGACTATTAATGAGCATCTGCATCCTCAAGGCCCTAAACTGATAGCCATAATTGCAAAACATTAATGATCGTTGCACCGATCATATGCTCTCGGCAAACTCCGAGGCAATATACCCCGAGCATTAAACATTCGAAAAATAGGCGTCAGGCGTCGATCAGAGGAACTTGAGTGCCCGAGGATAGCCATAAGTGATTGGCATGCCCCCAAGCACTTGTCCTATCACCCGAGCATTAAAGACTCACGAGGATCTGAGTAGAGAGCACTCATTACACGTACAGAAAAGTGCAAGTGATTAAATTCCGTGATAGGACTCAAAACCCTTGCACTCATTGCTGATACAGGTATAAATACTCCTCAAAAATATGAACAAAGGTATGCAAACCAAATTGAGAAAACAGAAATACTGTGCTAAAACCTCCAAACTTCTACTGACTTAAGATTTGGAGGGGATAAGTCGGGTGTTCACCTAGCCCCTTTCGTGATCTCTTTTGGTTGTTTCAAGTTCACCATTGAGAGGATCGTTATTCCTATTCATTGTAGGTAATCTCCCCGTATAGTTGTACTCCAAGGTTTGTCAGTATAACAACACTAATTTTCTTCTGTGAGAGTATAAATGATGGGAATATAGTTTAATTCCATCAGACGTTTGTAGGTTGCAATGATGCTCTATTTGGGTGCATCTCATCTGAGTTCAGAGTGAGTAATTTAACTGCTTCTGATTAGTCAGTCTCCACTAACACATGTCTTATTTATCTTCTCTGTATGAGTTCTAGCCCTTTTAATACGGCCCATAAATCTGCTTGAATACTTCTTGTGTCATTCATTCTTTCATAGAAGTTTATAATATACAACGTCCTTAACCATCTCTGATAATTCCTCCCACGCCTATTAGTTTTAGATTGCCTTCGGAGCATCCATCCGTATTCTGTCTTATTCCAGCATATAGGAGTGTAAACCCAACCTATTAGTCTAGGAGGTTTTCTGATAGATTCTAATTGTATGCCATGCCATGTATTTATGGAGTCCATAGCTACTAGCCAAACTTCCCTAGCTACTATAGTACCATATGTGTGTGTGTGAGATATATATAAAACTAATGTGTTTTGGGGTGGGCCCTTTGAATCCAACACTTTTGTTAAATGCCACTATTCCTAAGTAGACCTTGCGTTTGCATGCTCCCCCAGGCTGCCAAAGGAGGTTGAACCATCAATACAACAAACAGGTCCATCTGATGCCTCATCCACCATCTCTCTCTCTCTCTCTCTCTCTCTCTCCCCCGTAGAATACCTTGGAATATCAAGTACTTGCTAACAATGGGCTTGATTCACTTGGGCCAGGAAACCGTCTTTTATTTTTTTTGGTTACAGGAGGATGTCTGCGGACTTATGTCGACTAATCTCTTAAATTTAACGACTATCCATCGTAACTTGAACAGAATTAAAACAAAGTTAAAGTATGTTGTTAAAAGGACATGAAATACTGGTCCTTATAGATAGAACAATAAAAGTAGCAAAGCATCTTTTATGGAACTGATCAAGAAGGGGGGGAAATGGGCAAAATCAAGTCACTCTATCTATAAGCCTTGTATTGCCACAAAATTTACAATTTGTCCAAGTTTTTAGTGTCTTTTTTCTTTGCAATTCATAAAATGCTATGTCACCATATATATAACCAACTGCTGTAAAACGAGTTTAGCATAATACTTCATTGCATTATTCCTTGCATTATTTGATATAACTAGTAAATTACCCGAATACATACAATTTTATCATCGATTTAAGTTGAGCCAAGTTTCATGGGATCAATATTTTTTTGTAGGAAGTACACAATATTTACTATCTTATTTTTTTTCTCAATGGTACATACCTCAACCATGTGGATACGATTACATTATAGCAAACCAAACACAATTTACATTAATCCACGTGAACGAAGTGAAATTTTCTCTAATATTTTTTCTTTAATTTCATTAAACAATCATTCACATATTGAAAAAACAAAAAACCAATTATAAATAATAAATCTTACATGAAGTAATTGTGTAGTGATCGTCAATGAAATTAAAATAAAAAAATTATAAAAAATTTAAATCTCAGATATGAATATCAAAATATGACACAATCTATTAACACGTCACAAAATTAGAGGATTTGAATCTTTTTTAACCACCCGTTTTATAAACGAGTAAACCAAACATGACTCGATTATATACAATTCACCCACATTACAGACCTCATATAATACGATTTGTTAGATACAAATTAAAAAATCAATCAAGTATGGATGAAATAATTTTGATACGGATTCGTTTAAACTTGATACAAACTCATCTTACTCCACATAATTACCGGGCTTAATCCCGCGCGGATAATTTTTCATCCACTTTTCAACTTTTTTTAATAAAAAACTTTTCAGCAAAATTCGTACATACAAAAAATACAGACATAAAATCCCTTATATACCAAAAATCTAGAACCTCATTTTCCCTTTTTCTTTTTCTTTTTAATTGAAATTACAAAAAAAATAACTTAATCATCATCAACGATCAAAATGGGACAACGTCACTGCAACCAAAATCATCCGAATTCGCAATCGAATCCGAAGGCCACGAATCGCGAAGCAATTTCAACAACATTTGCGCTTTTCTCTTCGCTCGATCCGTACAATCGCTCTGAACCAGTAACAACAACTGAGTCAACACTCCGGCGGCCACCGCCTCCCGCTGTGTCTGCTCGGAAGATGAACAGAGCGAGAGAAGAGCTCCGGCGGCGTACTCCGTGGCCCTATCGGAAATCTTCAATATTCTCTTCACCAATAGAGGTACGGTAAGAGCGTGAGCCGCAAACGCTGCGCATCCTGACGGAATCCGGCAAAGGAGCTCAACCGTTGCCAGCGCTCTCTCGGCGTCGCATTTCTCGAAATCTGCTAATCGATCGATGAGCGCCTCCACAGCCCCTGCGGTCACCGCCTTGTGACGGTGTTGCTTCACCAAGCATAGAGCGAACAGTGCTTTGATTCCGGTTTTCAAAGCACGAGGATATGCCAATGGATAGTTGAGAATTGCGACAATTCCTTCGAAGATTTCGTCGGCATTGCTGATTTGTGCTCGGAGGTCCGGCGATCTCGTCCCAGCTGCGACGTTTTCGATCATCGCAGCCGAGTTAACTCGGACATCAACCGAAGAATGGAATAGAAGAGACACGAGATAACCAACTCGTTCCGGATCCGAAGCTGCGAACAAACACTCCGACTCCGAAAGCGGAAACATGGATAGAACCGCCAGTGACTCATGATTCAACTCGGACGAGTCCGAATCCGAATTTCGAAAAACAATAGAAAGCAAAACTTCACGGGCGCTTTGACCGGAGATCACCAACCGATTCTTATCCGAGTCACGAGCGAGTCCCCTGAGTCTCCGTAGCGCTGAGAGTCTTGAATTAAACTGATTCGACTGAGACGAGGCTTGGCTCAGTAAAGACCGAACCATGGCCGGATCAGCTGGTTGTTTGGGAGTCGGAATGCGTTCAACTCCGAAAGACCGGTTGGCTACGCACCAATCCTGGATAAGCCGCCGGAGTGTGTGATTGGGAATGAGGCTAAAGTCAGTGAGCTGTGACCTGGTGACCGGACACGTGATATTGCCGGTGGCCACCCATGACTCTATGCTTGCTCTGTCGTAAGTCTGACCGGTACTGACGGTCACCGGATCACACATGAGCTCCAGCGAGATCGGGCACCGGAAGTGGTATGGGATCTGGACCCCCACGTCCAATGGCTCTAAACTCCCAGGCATGTTTTCCACTCCCCTCTCTCTTTCTCTCCGTTTATCTATGCCCTTCTCTCTCTATATATATAAAAAGAACAAAACAACCACACACAGAGTCTGTATACTAAATCTGAGGGCTCTGCAAATTCTCTTTCACAATGGTCCGGATTGCTCTCTCTTATACGAAATGAAACAGAGGAACATACCAGCAGGGCCGTAGGGGTGGTTTCTGGAATTATTCTGACTATGTACCCTACGTCCCCCACACGTGTTTTATTTACTTGAGGCCTAACCATGGTTAGGTTGGTCAAAGGACTTTGTGCGACTAAGTGGGACCCACTGTCATGCTCAAATCTAACTCCTGTTTACATCAATGCTCTTAAATGGCATTCTCCTTAAGCTGGTACTAAATGGCATAATTGGTACGGTTCAATTAAATAAAACCATGTTGTTCAAATTAAAATTCACATTTGTCGTCTCAAAGATTAGGTCAAGTAAAGAAGAATTGGTTTGTGGTCCTTCTCTATATGTGTGTTGAGTTTTACCGTTTGGATTATTATGTTTGTTTCTTCTGTACACATTCTGTCCAAAAAAAAAANGGTACGGTTCAATTAAATAAAACCATCTTGTTCAAATTAAAATTCACATTTGTCGTCTCAAAGGTTAGGTCAAGTAAAGAAGAATTGGTTTGTGGTCCTTCTCTATATGTGTGTTGAGTTTTACCGTTTGGATTATTATGTTTGTTTCTTCTGTACACATTCTGTCCAAAAAAAAAAAAGTTAGGTCAAGTAATAATATAAATGAATTATAAATTAAGACGTCTTGAATTCAAATTTTTATGATCAGGTTACGAAAAATTTATTCTTAATATATACTCTTACTCTATCGTGGATGATTTACTTTTAATTGGACCGAGAAAGAGATTAATCGAAGTATGAATAAATTGATTGAACACTCATAACCATTGAATCCAAAAAAATATGAAAAAGTTGNAAGTTAGGTCAAGTAATAATATAAATGAATTATAAATTAAGACGTCTTGAATTCAAATTTTTATGGTCAGGTTACGAAAAATTTATTCTTAATATATACTCTTACTCTGTCGTGGATGATTTACTTTTAATTGGACCGAGAAAGAGATTAATCGAGGTACGAATAAATTGATTGAACACTCATAACCATTGAATCCAAAAAAATATGAAAAAGTTGATTTTTTGGTATCACCAAAATTATTTATGTGGTGTACATATATTTAGGATGAAAGATTTAATTTTTAATTTGGGTAGCATAACAATGGTCATTTCATGGTATCAAAAAAGAATTTCAGTATCGTTTCAAAAGTTTTAAGCTCGAGTTATACTTTTTTAAAAGTTGAAGTTACAATTGTTTGAGATGATTCATAATTAATGATGAATAAATCCTAATCAATTATGACTTTACATTTAAAAATTTTAATTTTCAATCAATTGTTATGTATATTTCAAAATATTGTATATTATTGACCTTAAAAATTGTAAATTTCGATATGGTACCAACTTCCATATTGTTGTCTTCATTTCAATTATAANATGATCGATCAATTGTTATGTATATTTCAAAATATTGTATATTATTGACCTTAAAAATTGTAAATTTCGATATGGTACCAACTTCCATATTGTTGTCTTCATTTCAATTATAATATTAAAAAATGTTTTTTTGCATTATATTTTCTTTTATCAACTAATCATAAAGTGACAGGTATAAAATTTTATTATTTATTTATTTCATTTCGTTTATGCTTTTCTGTTTGCTTTTTATGCCCTTACTTATAATTATTGTTTTTTTTTCTCTGTTTTTAGCTTGTAAAAGTATAAATTTTTGTGTTTTTATGTTTTTTTTATGTAGGATTATGTTATGTTATGTTGTATTGCATGATATTATGTTGAATTTACGTGGAAGACAAGTTTTTAATTATATTATGTTTGATTATATTATAGATAACAAGTTTTTAATTATTGTATAATATTTTATAATTATGTTGGGTTAAAGGTGAAGTCCTTTAACTTTGTTGCTCAAAAGTAGAAAACTGCAAAGTAAAAGGATTTCCAAAAGGTTTACATCAAAGTGAACTTTGTAATGATAACACAGTGCACATACGAAAAAAGTTCCTTTTGAACTGTTGAAATGGCATAACTACCCTTTGCCAAGATTTGTATGGAAGTTGTAGTTAGAGAAAGTAACGAAATCGTTGGGAGATAAGAAAGCAACGTTGAATCGTATAGCACATACAAGGTGGATCCGTGATTACGTTTCCAGTAATTACGTTTCCAAATTGTCCTGTTTTTACTGTGGTCCCAGTGGTTGTGGTGGTCAAAGGTCAAAAATGAACAGAGGAATGTGCGGGGCCCAGGTTGTCTCTCTCTCCCCCACCTCTTTTATTCGAGCCAAAGTTTTTCCTCTAGTGGATAACACATACAAGGTGGGTTGTTTGAAAGTGGGCCCTCCGAAATGAACGATGCCGTTTAGGTGGGTCCTTTCTCTTTCTACATGTCACCTACATCACACAATTCGATTTGCAGAAGAGAGAATTTTTCTATCCATCACATGTTAGAAAAAGGGACCTGTGTTGAAAATTACTTTTTAATCATATTTTTTTTAAAGAGAATTACACTCCGACTTTTTAAAATTTATCACTTAAACACTCGCATTCCTTGACATTTGAAATATTACACAGATATCTATTAATAAATTATACTTAGACTCCTTAAAATTTGTGAGTAAATAATACTTACACCCTTTAAATTTAAAATATAAAATATTTTAAATTTTATAACCAAAATTCATATTCTATTGTATCATTTATTGAAATAAAATCAAAAATAAAAATTCATTTTTTTCTTAAAAAATTATAATTAATATACAATTATATTGTCTATCAGAATTTAATTTACTCGTTTAAACAACCAAATTAAAATATCAAACTATCTCAATTAAATTTAAAAGATATTGTGTTCATTACAGTTCGATTCTTTATTTAATTTTTTAGTTTTATTTTGATAGACATTATAAATATATACTATGTTTTTTTAAAAAAAATAAATTTTTATTTTTAATTTATTTCAATAAATGACATGATAGAATATGAATTTTGGATGTAAAATTCATGTTCTATTATGAATGACTTAGACTCATTGTTTGATTTCTTAGTTTTATTCTAATAGATAGTATAATTGTATATTAATTACGATTTTTTTAAGAAAAAATTAAATTTTTATTTTTATTTTTATTTCAATAAATGATACATTAGAACATGAATTTTAGTTGTAAAATTTAAAATATTTTATATTTTATATTTGATTTGAGTATTTTTGGTTTAAGTATAATATTTTAAATTTAAAGGTTCTAAGTATTATATGCACATAAACTTTGGGAGAGTTTAAGTGTAATTTATTAACTAGATAAGTGTTACGCCAGAACAAACTTTAGGGGGTTTGTGTGTAATATTTTAAATGTCAGGATTTGAGTGATTAAGTGACAAACTTCAGGAAGTCTAAGTGTAATTCTCCCTATTTTTTATTTCCATCTAATTAAATTTTAATACGTGTAAGATTTAGTTATATATATATATATTATTCATTAATAAATACAAATCAATTGAACTAAAAATAATAATTTTTAATTAATTTTGATATTGTACACACAACTTTTCCTTTGAATGCTTTAAATTTAAGCTAGAAAAGGGAACTGGCGGGGATAGCTCAGTTGGGAGAGCGTCAGACTGAAGATCTGAAGGTCGCGTGTTCGATCCACGCTCACCGCATCCCCTATCTATTTTGCTACTTTCTGAAGCACAATGATATGCTTTGGTATCATACAAAATTATTTTATTAGTCGTATATATTGTGTTGATAATTATTAATCATTGCCTCTTGAAAAACGAAAGATAATTATTAATAATCAGAATAATAAAATAAATAATAAATAGGCATGTGTATATATACAAAAGTGAAATGCCCGTATATATTATTTTGATTGATTAAAAAGTTTTTTTGGTTTTTGGATAAAAACAGTGTGTCATGAGGGGGGTAAAATAGTAAATAGAAGGAGTGGGTTGAGGTATTGGTGAGAGTGAGAGTGCGGGGCCACGAGCCACGCCTGAGAGAACCCAGAGTGTCTGTAGTCAACCGGGCAAGATTGCCGGTGCAGTCCAATCCAAACCCCTTGGTTCCCCAATGCACGTGCTGTTGTAACACACTCGCACGTGTTCCCAGCTAAGACTGGAGCTCTTTGACCGCCCTGTTTCACTGCCGACTGACTCAGTACGGAATTCCCTCCCAGTTCTCACATACTTATCCACTGGGGCTGGCAGTGCACCGTAGAAACCAGGAGAGAATATATATATATATATATATCTATATTTTTTATATATTTCATTTTGAGGTATAAGGAGACAAAATTCTCAGTTTGGTGGAGTTTGCATAGGGGTCAGGTTCATGTAGGTCATTGGAACTCTCATTATTAGTAACAGCATTAAGTTACTCCTTTAAATCCCATTATTATATCCGATATTTTACAATAAGATTTTGGATTAAATTGAATGAAATTATTCCGTCATAATCAAGTTATTCATGTTTGAGACTAATTAATATTTATTTATTATTCACATTAATTTTCTATTTATATCGTAGTACCTTAATTTTGTGTAAAGTTATTGTCCCACATTCTTTATCCATGTTCACTTACCTAGGTCACATCACATATGAACTCTTTAACACCGGTACCCTATATCAATTGGTCAANACTCATTTATATATTTGTTATACACGAATTATATATAACACTAACTCGATATAACACAATTCATTAGATACGAATTAATAAATAAATTAGGTATATGTAGAATATTTTTTAACACAAACCCATAAAAATTCGATACGATCTCATCTCGCCCGACACGAATAACAAACCTATCTAAACGAAGGGAAAGAACGAAAAAAGCTTACGTAGTTTTAAAACAATTCTCCTCTGTGGCAACCAAACAAGTCTACTAGGATTCTATTGACGCCTTTCAGGGATTTCCATCAAAGCAAAAGGACTGGACAATAACAAACACCAGATTAATTTAACCCACCACCCCTTTTTTATCCCTATGTTTCGATAGTGGATGGGTTGTGGCAAATGAGGTTGTTTGTACTCTTTAACTTTAGAATTACTTTCTAGGCCTTTAGAATTTATTCTAATACCATTTTTAACAGTTTCTATAGCACTATTGGGTGTAAAGGAGGGAAGCCTAGGTCGCTTGCTTGTGATTCGGCCTACTAGACAAGATCTAGTGGTCCTATCATCGAATAATTGAACCCACTCTCCACGTGGGTTGTCTGGACATGCACCACGTGTACAGATTTTTTGTGGAATCTGAGGTGGTCCATAACTATGTCCACTTCTGATATTTATAATCAGTCTGTGTATGAGAGAGAGAAAGAGAGATTTCCACAACCACTTTGCTAAAAGACATGTAAATGGGTGTGTGGCATTGATTCAATTTCAACGGAGGAACAGATGATTTGATTTTCTTGAAAGAGTTGTATGTGGTGGAGATCAAGGCCCTGAAGATAGTTTTTTTTTTAATGGTTAAGGATGATCGGATAACTTACGTGCATATCGATTAATTTTTTTCTCAATCTAATANCCTGAAGATAGTTTTTTTTTTTTAATGGTTAAGGATGATCGGATAACTTACGTGCATATCGATTAATTTTTTTCTCAGTCTAATAAAAAATAAATCATTCATATCGAGATTAGAGTATTCATGATAGATAAGCCCTTGATTGTCTGGTTTCAAGAATTGTTAAGATTTAAACTTAAAATGTTTAAATTTACAATTCGTTTCTGTTATCACTTGAGTCACTCTCTTTCTTTCGGTCTTTTGGTGCTCTTATACTGTCTTTAGGGTTTTTCTCTTTTTTGTTGTGAATAAATTGCGATGAAAGATTGATAACAACTAAAACTTAGTGATTAGGATATTATCCACATTATTGTAATAACAATCTTTCTAATTAATTGTGAAGATAGAGAGGCAAATTGTATGGGTTAATATGATATCAAATTTGACTATGGCAAGATAGTCTTGATTTACTCGCTACGCTTGATTTTTTAGTAATTGCTTATTCATTATTTGCTTTGAGTGGGAAAAATTTCAGAACCCTTGGACATGGGTGGTTTGCAATCAATGCTGTCAAACTCGAGGAAGTTCAACGCCATAATCATTCAAACCTAGAAGTTGTGATATCTTCTCAAATGGGCAACCATCATTGTTTGAAATCTTTATTTTTCAGTTGAAGTCAAGGTGGTTTTGCCATGAATGACCGCTCTGCATCATCTATGGCCAGTGTGACCATTGAAGCCTGCACATCAAACATTCCAAACAATTGTTGCAATTGTAATGATAGATGTTAAAAGTTGTAGTAGAAAGTATTCTTTGTTTGTAAATTCAAGATAAAGATAATTTTTATTTAGTCCGTCTCTCGACTCTCAATGCGAAGTCTTTCTGCTATTTTTCTCTAATTTTAGCTCTCGATTGATTCAATCTAAGCTAAAAAAAAAAAAAAAACAAATCAAACTTTCATGATTTGATTGGATAGTGTAGGAAGTTTTTTGATTTTCCTAAAAAACTTTCATGATACTCACACACTTTCTTCTCGACACCACTCCATCTCATGGAGATTACACAAATCAATTGACGTGGGCGCAAATTAGACTCCTCTATCTAAGTAAAATAATGTTGGACACACTATTTTTGTACACCATTTCAATGTGAATTACTTTTTTTTTTTTGAACAAATGTGAATTACTAAATGATATCAAATGATTGTGATTGTGCCACGTCAAAGGGTGAAGGTGCGTACCAGATTTATCCTTCATAAATATATTAATTCCAACGTGGATGACCTGACTGGATAAGCGATTAATCAAAGTACACGTAAACTGATTTAATCACCTTTGTCCATTGAGAAAATATATATATATATATATATGTTAGAATAATCCGATGATTTGACATTAAATTATACTTGGATGTTTTCTTATATCCAGATGAACCTCGAATAAAACTCTAGACTCTAGAGACGGATTATTTTAAGCATAATCGTACGACTTAGCAAAAGTTTGTCGAATTAACAATTGGAGTATCGTAATTTTGTGTAATTATTATTTATACCACAGGACATACCATATATTATTCTCCCGCCGGATTCCCCCTACCTACAAACCGTGATGTTTTCATATCTTAATGAATGTATTAGTTTAAATAATGAACCAATTAGTTTCGATGAGAGTGCTTGATCAGAAGGATTTGAATTGAGTTTTTTTGGAGGTTAATTTATCATTAACATTTTCGTTATGTATTCAAGAAAAGGGCGGTGTCTTGAGCCGTGCACATTTTCATTATAAAATCTTGATTCTTGTCCTAGTAGTCTTTCATGTAAGTAATTCATATTTCAACGTAAACTCTTAGAGTAATACTTATTGGGATATAAAAAATTAATCTAATTTGTTGAATTAACATTGACGTTTTAAATTTAAGAAAAAGGACGGTGCAGTGTCTTGAGCCGTGCACATTTCTATTGTAAAATCTTGATTCTTGTCTTAATAGCCCTTCGTTTAAGCAAATGACTAATATTATTTAAATTTAAAATTTTGATTTAATCTGTTGACCTAATAATATGATTTTATTGTAGCCATTGATTAATATTAAATTCTAATATTTGATAGAGTCCATAATTAATTCAAAAGTTCTATTAGATTAAGTCAACAAATTAGATCCAAGAGTTCCAACGAAGGAGTTCATCAGTTACGGACACAACAACTCTATTAGACTATATAACTGCTACATCATTAAATCAATGATAACAGGGCAGAAGGCCTAGGCATGGATATGGGCAATATTACAAGGGTCCTCATGTTGGTTGTTGTGTTTTGGTCCAGCCCATGTAGTGGCCAACACGTTTAAGTTATTAGCATCACTTTAACTTAAGGGTGGTAGGGCCCAAAATGCGAGATGAAGGTCCATATTAATAAATCAAGGTTAACAATGAGATATGACTTGTTTTATCGAATTCGTATGGTACAATATCAACATTTGTTTAACTCATGCTCAATTTATTTATAATTTTTTATTATAAAGTTCGTTTGAAATATACAACAAATTTTGCGGGGTGTGTCCAGTGGCAGAGCCAAGTTCCTGTCTGAGAAGGGTAAAAACATAAATAAATAAAAAACTAGCACTACTCTATAAATTTCAAAAAATGAAGGGGGCAGTGTACTAAATTAGACAGAGTGACGTTTATTTTACACCATGTGTGCAAGGTTCCCCCCCCCCCCCAACCTTCAAAGTGGCTCTACCATTGTTCACATGGACCCATGTAATGAGCGAGTCTCGTGGACCCACTCCTTTACCATTTAAACAAGCTAATTTTGTATTAATTTCGTGTTAGACTCTCATGTCTGCTAAAGCTTACAGCACAGAAAAGCAGTTATGAGAGGAAGGAAGGAACCTCACATTGGTCCACTGAATTCTTGGCTTTTAGACTTTCAGCACAAGTAGCTGTGCAGCCTGTGCTGAATAACATTCGGAAAAAGAAGAGAACACAACCAACCATCTAGTTATTCACCGTTCATGGAACTCCAAAAATTACGGAAAAAATAAGAAGAAAAAGAATTCTACAAATTTAATCATCCTCAGACGTCAAGCAAGTTAGTTGGCCTCATGATCTCATCCTGTGGTAGTGTCCAAATGCAAAACTGATTGTAGGAAGTGGTTGCATATGCAGCCATAAAAAACATGCATCTCTACTGATTTTCAGTTAGAGCCAGAATGCACAAAGAAATGCTTAAGATTCCTAGTTTTCGGCAACCACATGACACCAACTAGAGGCTATTATCATCTATTAACTCATCAGATTTCGAGCTCAAGTCCTGGTTACTCAAAAACCCGAAACAAGTGGTTTAAGGGTGATTGCATTTATTCTGAGTGTAGATTGTAACCATGAGTCTAGCGAACATGTAGTTGGAATGGTTATCGGATATTTAAAAAATGGTCATGTATCATTGAAGAGAGAGACAATACAACTGTTTCTCTTTCCTTGTAGTTTCCCTATGTTTCAATGCAGTTACTGAGAGTGAGAAGCACTTGTGTTGGCTCCTAAAATCAAACCTGTCCCAGATAGGCACCAAGGTTGCACCTGACTGCTGTTCATATAAGCGAAAAGCTGGAAGGATAAGCTGTCCTAATGTTTCTTTATTACCGGTAATCAAATGGCACACATTGCAAACTATTCTAAATGTGCTATGGCCTGTCAGTGAGTACAATTTCTTTCCATTGAACTGAAATGGAACTAGTGTAGGTCATACCTCATAAGCTCCTTACTCTCTTCTTGCTGGACAATGAAGCTCCTTAAAATGACATGATGATGGCTATTAAAACAGTCCAGAACAGCCACCGCAATAGGATCAGCCTGCTATCCAAATGAGCAGAGCTGGTTTCATTTGTTGATGCTACAGTGGGGGCTACACTAGCCTCAGGCAGGTCACATACTCCAAAGGTCATATTTGCCTGCACATAATAATAGGATAAATATTTAGTAATCATGTAAAAAGACTACAACAGTGCTCATACTAGCATAGCTCATGACTCATGTAAGGAGTGAAAAATCTACAGTGTCATATTCGATACCATATAAAAGATTGAATCGAGCCAAGTACAATTCAAACAAAATAAACTTATGATTAATGAGGTTCAAAAAGGTTGGTATCAATTACAGGTTTTTCGGATGGATCCTAATTAACATGAGCCATAACTTTTAACCTGTTCCAGTCTTAACTTGACCCGACTGAGTCATAACTTTGCATACTCAATTGAACTTAATTTTTTGTATTGTTAGTTTTTTGCTACAATAGCCTTTCCCCATGTACAAACTTTTTTGAGGTCAAGGGTTCAAGTCCCCTCTCCTCCTCCCTCTCTCCCTCTCTCCCAAAAAAAAAAATGTACAGACTTTGAAAAGGTTACATGAGTTAACCAACTTCCCCTTTCTGTATTCATTCGACCCTTGGTATTTATGTCCATGACCTCAATCTAATATTTGAATAGAAAATATGAAAATTCTCTATTTTAATGATTGCTTCAAACCTTGCAATCACCAATGGTTGTACACCCACAAACAAGCTGACCATTTGCCGCATCTACAGCTTCAGGAGCTCCCCCTCCATCGCTCCTCTGCAAAAGTTCATTTTCAGATAAATTATATGCACTAAATATGCAGCAATTTATAATTTTGCCTTGGTTGAGCTTCAAAATGAGTTTCATTGAGTTATAATACCTTATAAAAATCGACGGCAATGAAGTTAGGCCATCTTTTACCAGCTGCTTCATGACATGTATTCATCATGCTAATCAATGGAGCTGAATTATGCTTGCAAGCTTGGGTTATATCTGGGTTATCAGGAAAGTAGTTCATCAGGACTAATGACCTTGTTGTTGTGTTCAAGGGAGAAGATTCTGCTCGGTTGGGACAAGATCCAGCTTTCATCCCACCATTACCATCTGCAAATTCAGAAGCCACGTAAGCGGCTCTAATTCTTTCAATTTTTCTCATCAACATCACTCAAAATTCAGAGACATTTTTTTTGTGTTCTTTTTTTCTTGAGGGGGAAGGCACTCACATTGGTTTTCTACCAAGTATCTCCACTCATAAGCAATGCCTTCAGAGGACTCCTTAGCAGATTTTGAAGTAAAAACCACTAAACGCTGGTTCTGCCTGATCATAGCATCAATTGTCGGCCAATCGGCACCGTTTTTTGGCATTCGAGATACTGGAAACCAGAATTTCCTCAGGCCAGCAGCATCAAACACCTTGGTTAGACCATTAGGAGATGTGACATAGTCTTCAATGATAATGGTGACGATTTCAGACGGGTTTGCCTCAAGAAACACTTGAATCTCTTTCAAAACATTTATGGCAGGTTGCTGGTGAATTAGATGTTTGGACAGTTTAGTTATTCAATTAATACAAATAGTCATCTATTAAGACAATTACCAGGACATCTAGCAAAACAGAACATGGAAATCTAACTTTGATTCAAGCATCTAGATGCATGTGTTTTTGTATATTACAATTCAGAATTAAATGGAAGCATCAATGCCAGAATTAACTTTGGCTCCTTTCAGAACTGTAAAAAAAACAGCTAACTGAACACCTGATTTGCCAGAAATGCAGCCAAAAACTCTGGTAAATGCTTATCTTAGGACAGTGGTTATTTCAAAAGTAGAAATCTTTGACACCATGAAATAAGCGAACTGAAGTCATTTCAAATTTAATCAATACAAAAAAGAATGAAGATGGGTTGACGCAAATTTGATATGATATCTAAGCAACCATAACATACTTACAAAAGCAGTGTAGTTATAGCATTTGCCGCCAAATGAATGACATAGCCAGATGTCATTTTTGAAGTCATACATATCAAGCATCAGCCCTCTAACACCATTCTGCAAATAAAATATTCCCAAACAGAAGCTCAATGAACAAGTTGGATGCTAAATTACTGCAGCCAACAATTTTATTATGTAACTCTGCCCATGTAGTCTACAATTGCTGAATAGATCAATGGTATCGAGAAAAAAGGAATGCACAACATTCTATAATACTAATGCTTGCACATTGACAACATAAAAGTCCACTGTCCGGGAATATCAACCAATAAGCCTTGATAGTAGTTATGAGCTGGTGACGCAATTATTGACAAGTTCAGCAGCCATGCCCAAAATTGAAAATGAAACCAAAAGGAAAGCGATTGATTTCATATTACATGCTGACAAAGGAACAGCTTGTGTAATCATGGCCCATCCAGAAGTTCATTTACTCAAGGATTATGTATGACTTTGGATTTTCATTATTTTTTGAAGACAGAGATCCAACAGCCTCCACTTCTGAGGGCCCTCCATTTTCTTGGACAAAGGAATCCTTATATTAGAATTTAAGCATGTTGAGCGGCAACAGTTTATAAGTCAAGAAATCATTTGCTTTCCCACCAACAGTCTTCCAAAAATCAACATGTGATGACAAGCAATACCCAATATTTAAATTATGTATGTCATGGAGCCTTGTGGCAGTATTCTACCAACCCTATTACATTTCATAAAGCTTCCTTTCTTTATAGGATGGACCTTGTCACCCATTGTTTGTCACTGTGGAAAAATATGAGCTCTAAATTACCAAACCATTTAAAAGAAGCAAAAACCCTAAACCCACCTAACAAACGCATTGTCCTTTAAGGGCTAGCATAAAAAAAATACTCCCATCTTTACCAAGTTATGAACTAAAACATGCTGGCTGTCAAAGATTCACAAAATTGTGCATTTATGGCAATGTCTCAGGGAAAAGAATGCTTGTGACAACCTGTCATATTTGCCATATGCAAATGTTTTTCAATTACATTTAAAAATAGAAAGGGTTTAATATAATAGTTTACCAAAACCAAAATCGGTGGAAACGGCAACTTCCTACAGCCTGCAAGCTACAGATCAATTATCTTGTACATTTATTTCCACTAGCCAACAAAGGGCAAGAAAGACTAAAATATCATTTGTTCTTGTGGAAAAGCATATCTATAATTGTATTTTTCTATGAATGCATGAACAATACAGTCTTTAAACCAGACTAAAACGTAATTTTCTAATTATATCAATGTGAAACCAACATTCATTCATCATCAACGAGAAAACACCAAATGAAGCCAAAAGGAATTAGACACCATCAAACCGCCCCTAAGCCCTAACCTTCCGGATTTGTATGTGTGTGTGTGTGTGTGTGACAGAGAGAGAGAGAGAGAGAGAGAGAGAGNCTAACCTTCCGGATTTGTATGTGTGTGTGTGTGAGAGAGAGAGAGAGAGAGAGAGAGAGAGAGAGAGATTACATTGAGCTGAGCGGTAATGGAATCCTGCTGATTTGAGGGAGCTAAAATCACATCCCCCGTAGCCGATCTCTGTCCCAGTCTAGCAAATGCATTGTGTGTTGTCAACCACGAATACCGATTAAACGGCATTCCTTTCACCTACATCACTCATATTAGATCAAAACACCTAAACGAATTCAAACACTTAACAAATATATTTATCTGCATTGAAATGGATATGAATATGAGTTGATGAACCTCTGACAATGGATTGCGAGGCTGAATTCGAGTACAACGCGGCCGAATATTGCCGTTGGCAAGGCAAAATTCGCAATGTAGTCCAGAGTCGCAGTTACCATCTGCAACGCAAGATTGTCCTTCCTGCTTATACAGAGACTCAAAACTTCGATTAAGGCCGATATTCAATTAGAACACACTATTTTTTTTCAATTACTGTTTGAAAATGGAGATATTGGACTGACCTTGAGGGCTCTGGAGTGACAACAAAGAGAGAGTGTTACTATGAACATAGTTGCGATTCTAAAATTCATTGTGAGCTCGATTCTCTGCAAAGTATTGGCACAATTGAAGTTCAAAGAAGAAGAAGAAAAAGATGCGCGCGCGCGCGCACACACACACACATACATATATGTACTTGTATACATAGAATGAGCGAGAGAATTGTACATGCCTTCACTACAGGATATGAGTTTGTAGAGAGAGAGAGAGAGAGAGAGAGAGAATAAATGTTGGATCTCTGAAATCAGTGCAATCTCTGTGAGTTGGTGGAGTGAGAAGGACGGAACAGAGACCGATGAGCTATGGAGTCGGGACGGGTGGCATTTATGTGGAGCGGTCGATCCGAAATTCAAAAACAAAAGAATTTATTAGATTTTTCTGTTATTTTTTTTTTTGATATTATTTTTTAACGTGCAGTAGTAATTCACATCAAATTACTCTTCTTAAATTAGATATTGATATATTATTTTTTAACGTGATCTTATTATATCCAGATTTTTATTTTGTGAAATTTAATTCCACATATTTGAATTTAAATTTAAATAAAATGAGGAAAAAATAATAAATATTGGACATGTGGAGACTACAAGCAATATGAATGAGATTGGTGGATTATGCAAACACAATATAGGAGTCCAGGCGTTGAGTGCAAGTAACAATAAATGGAGTTCTTTTCCTCAAAACAATGCCTTAATGCCTTGCTTTGAAAGAATTCCAAAGCTATCATTAAAAACACTAATGTTTTTCAGTCTAATTTCGACACTGAATTTTTGTCTTGTCTTCTTGGTTTATGCTAAGTCATTTTAGTATTACCACTAGTACAATTACCATCATTACAAAGAGGATGAAGATGAAGAAACTTAGAAGGTATATAATACACAATAGAAATAATTAATGGTGCACGATAATATAGTTAGATAAAATTATAAAATTGATTAATTTAAAAATTTTAATGGTCTGATTGTCTTTCTAAACGTATAAACACATACATGTTCTTCAATGTATAAATGCACAATGTATTTTTAACTAAAGAAGCAAACATGACAATTATTTTCACCACAATTATACATGTGACAAAAATAATATTAAAGGGGAAATTAGTTTTGTATGAGTTAGTAGTTTAAATGTCATTGTTTTGGGCTAAAAATTGTCACCACCTTTCTAAATGACTAAAATATTCGATGCATTTTATCAATGCTTTTTGGTGCCATCATTTAATAAAAATGCAATAAAATGACTAAAGCAGACTCTATGTTTTTACATTATGTGGTTATCAAATGACTTGAAGGGGTAATTATTAAAACATGTGATATTCACTTTCTCTTTAAATTCTTATTGAATTGTGACACCATGGCGGGGGCGTCAAAATATGTCATGTCGGATTAATTGTGTTGGGTCTGTTTTGGGTTCTTGTCAAAATTTTCAAACTCTAATCTGACACATTTAATTAATCGAGTCAAATTTTACGAATTTGAACCTAAGTTTATCGAGTTCATTTTTTTTTAAATGAACTTAAAAAATTGTTTAAACTTGACTTGTTTAGAATTTANAATTTTTTTCAAATGAACTTAAAAAATTGTTTAAACTTGACTTGTTTAGAATTTAGCCAAGCCCAAGCCGAATTCGAGTCAAACCTAAATAACTCGACTATTCTACATATTAAACAAACCAAATTTTAAAAACTTGATCGGAGTTGTTTAGACTTGTTTTTTTAAACGATCTTAAAAATTTATTCAAACTCAACTCATTTAGAATACGAGTTGAACTCAAGTCATGTCTCATAGGAATCGAACCCGAATAGAATCTGAGTACCTCATCTCGATTAACACCCTTAGAGATGTTCTCTTTCATCTTCTCTTAAAATAACACTATAATTCGTTATTTTTTTTAGGGTTAATTATATTGAAAGTCTCCAAAATACAGAGGTTGTCTCATTTTAGTCTTTCAAGTATTGAATATGTTTCTATATAGTTCTTTAAATAGACAACGTTCAGATTGCTAACGATTTTTTATCATAAATTTATCACGTAATACCTAAATATAGACAACAAATAATTTTGATAATTTTTAAACAAAATTTGAGTAGTTATTGACAAAAAAAATGTATAATATGAGTAGTTTTTGACCAAAATTTAGATAAATTCATAATCGAAATTGTGTAATTTTAGTATCTATTTAACCAAAATTTGAGTAGAATTTTGGTCAGGCATTATCTAAATTATTTTTTTATTCATATTTAAGTATCACGTGACAAGTTTATGATAAAAAATTGATAATAATCTAGACGTTGTCTGCTCGAGAGATCATATAAAAATATATTCAATATTTCAGAGACCAAAATGATATAATTAAAATATTGAGGACAAAGATGAAACAAATCTCATATTTTAGGAACTTCTAGTGCAATTAACTTTTTTTTAATCCAAATGACTACTTAAAATCATCTATAAGTTTTTCTATTATGACATCTAATCACCTAATTTTTCTAGAGCAATATTATATGAATTTAAAAAAATAATTTGATAATTATAACTATTAATTTCACTATTTATCCCCGTATGTGAATTTTTGAAATATAATAGAATGAGCACCACAAATATAATTATATAAGCGATAGGATCTCCTTTCTCTCCCTCTCCGGGGCGAATTCGCACTTGGCCAGGACCATGGAGGAGTACGGAAGGGCCATCTTCCTGGGTTTACTGGTCTTTCTCGAAATTCAGCATTATCTGACAATGGCTGTTACAGGTAACTCCTTATTAGTGCACAATTTTCTCCTGTTCGTCTTTCTTGTAATTAAGAAGCTTTAAATTTTTTTGGGGGGTTTGTTTTCAGGGGTTATTGGGAAGGATAATTTCATTCTTCTGTAATATCTGCTGTAAATTATTCTTTGCACGACAAACCTTGCTGTTTGGGTTTATTTAAAGATAATATATAGCCCCTTTCTTATTTCGTCAATGAAATACGCAGCTTGTGTGTGAAATTAACCAAGTTCTCGTCGACAGCCATTCAAACTTATGTTAAGCTTGGAGATACACTATTAACAACTGTGATAATGTCAAAGTTACTAGCAAGTTTTTGATAGAGTTCTCAGTGACATTCTTTTTCCCCTAGGTTACATCCAACAAATTTCTTCATCTCTACTGGAATATTAAATTGATCAACACAACGAGGCACTATACCAACTATAGCTGCTCTTTACCACAAATTTGATGTGAAACGTCGATTTATGAATTTTGTTCTGTACTCCCTTTCAGTGTAACCTAATTTAGGCGGTCCATCAAGTTTTGTCGCCAGAATTCATGTTTGAAAAATATATGATAGCCATAGTACCATTGTTTCCCCAGAAATTTTGGTTCCTGCCTTGCTACATGATTCTAGGTTCCACACCAGTCGACTGTGTAGCCAGTTGGGAAAGAATGATGCATTTTAAACAAAATCTTACATAATTTATTGTGCGTGCAGGATGTTGCACAATATAAACACGAGAACAGATCTCTCCCTTGGTGAACTCGAGTGAGTCAATCGAATGGTCAACCTTGCTATTTGGAACAGGCTGAGATCCGTTGGTGGCCTGGAACGATAATGAGTGACTATTCGTGGATCAAGGGAGCGGTCCAGTAAGGCTGAGGGAGGTTCCTAGAACAGAGAAAGACAAGTTAGAAGGGTGCCGGGATGTTTTTCAGCGTATTTCCTCCGACGATCAAGTCGGTTTTTGAGAGAGGGGAAGAAGAAAACACTGAGTATAGGTTTGAGAAAAAGTTTTTCGTTGCATCCCGTCTTGCCTTTTATGAGGAGTATTTATACCTCAAAAACTCATAATTGCTGTCAGTGTAGTCAGTAGGTGATCATTAGATATGGGCAACGTGCGCACTGATTCCTATGAGGAATGTCTTCTCTTTTAATTGCTCGGGATTCCGAGCAACCAAGGCTGTGTCATCGGCCTGCCGACTGTTTAATGAGCTCCTCTCGGCAAGGATGTAATAAATGCCCAGTCTTAGGGACATTTATTACCTTTCACTTCCGAGCCTTACCGCATTAAATATTGTCTCATCAAGGGAATGGTATAATTAAATGCCTGTTTTCCCAAGTTGTGTGTCAGTAAGGGCATCCGGTCTTGTTGTCTTTAATGTGACACAATATGCCACGCGTCCATTCCACATTGGTTGTGTCTTCTGCCTTCGTTGTGCCTTCTGACACCAATTGTGTAAGACAAGGTCATGATGCTAACCTAGCCTAGCCCAGGCTAGTGACCTGTACATCAATAGCCTCTATAGGAGCAGAGAACGCCGTCCTGGACGGTACATCTCGGTACCGATGGGAGTGGTACATGTAGGGACCAATGTACCCATATCCGACCGAGGGATATGTGTCGGTACGTAACGTACTGGTTGTCATTGACCCCTATGAACAGTACCTCGGGAAAATAGAGACTTGCGATCCGACGGGTACGTGTCGTGATTATAGTAACAAGAATTCACTAATGTCGAGGACACGAGTTTTCATCTTGGAGTATTTGGAAATGTCTCATCAACTGTCCCCTAGCCTTCGATCTCCTGACCCCGAGGACACGCGTCGTAAGGAGACGAAGGGTTCTGCAACTACCCCAACTACTTCATCATTACCTTCAACCGTTTTTTCTTGCTTCGGAGGTCGTGCACATTAAATGCGCCTCTTCGTGCTTCGTGCCCAAATGATAGGGATGAGTACTATATAAATGGGCTTCCTTTCTCCCTCTCNAACCGTTTTTTCTTGCTTCGGAGGTCGTGCACATTAAATGCGCCTCTTCGTGCTTCGTGCCCAAATGATAGGGATGAGTACTATATAAATGGGCTTCCTTTCTCCCTCTCTCACTTTGCCATTTCGAATTTCTTCAGAGAGCCCTTGCCTGAAACCTCGTCGGACATCCCTTTCCTTTCGTTGTCTACTATCCAATCTTTCACCGGAGTCTTAAGGCCAGCAGACNAATGCGCCTCTTCGTGCCCAAATGATGGGGATGAGTACTATATAAATGGGCTTCCTTTCTCCCTCTCTCACTTTGCCATTTCAAATTTCTTTAGAGAGTCATTGCCTGAAACCTCGCCGAAAATCCATTTCTTTTCGTTGTCTACTATCCAATCTTTCACCAGAGTCTTAAGGCCAGCAGACCCATCCTTGCTTCTGAACATTCTGGAGGAAGGAGTCGCTTCAAGTTTCAAGAAAAAACTTCCTTTTACGTTCTGGTGAGTCCTTGTATCTTCCCTTTCTTCGCCCTCCGTCTCTTCTCTNCAGAGTCTTAAGGCCAGCAGACCCATCCTTGCTTCTGAACATTTTGGAGGAAGGAGTCGCTTCAAGTTTCAAGAAAAAACTTTCTTTTACGTTCTGGTGAGTCCTTGTATCTTCCCTTTCTTCGCCCTCCGTCTCTTCTCTTCTTCTCGTTTTTATGTTCCTTTTGGTTTTTCGATAATTGGAGGTGTTTCTGGTCACCACTCAGCGACCAATCCTCGGGAATCCTCCTTGGGGATCTTCATGGAAAAACACCCTCCTTCACTTTTTTGGAGATGCCCCGTCGTCGCCCTGCCCCCGAGAATCCTCAGGCCAGTTCTTCGAGGCCAGGGAAGTATAAAGTAAAGGGGGGCGAGCAAATTAATAGGTTTAGGGTCAAGTACAACATCCCCCCATATGTAGACATAGAGGATTATGATCCGGCTTTGCATTCCTGTACCCTCGGGGCCGAGGATGAGATGTCATTTTATACCAAAGCCGTCATAGAGGGCGGAATTAGGTTCCCTCTGCCCCCTCTACTCCTCCAGTTCCTCTCCCATTTCCACCTCTTCCCCCGGGCAGTGTTGCCTTAATGTCTTCAGAATAATTATGGGAGTTTTAGAGCTCAACAAGCGTCTCAGGGTAAATGTTGGGTTGAACGATATCCTCTTTTGCTACTCCCTCTTGAGAGTCATGCCTTAACAAAACTTCTACCTCAAAGCCAAGGACCCATCCATGTACCTCGTAACTCACCTTNGTCTCAGGGTAAATGTTGGGTTGAACGATATCCTCTTTTGCTACTCCCTCTTGAGAGTCATGCCTTAACAAAACTTCTACCTCAAAGCCAAGGACCCATCCATGTACCTCGTAACTCACCTTCCCAACTCGGACGAGGGGTACAAGGATGACCTACTCATCTTCAAGGGGTCTTGGCAGAGGGGTGCCGGTCCCGAGTACAACGGCTTGTTATGCCCTTTGGAATGGAGAACGACAAGTATGTCGGCTTCTTCGGGTCTATTATTTTGTTCTTGAGATTTTTTAGAAATGTTCATAATGCTCTCCCCTCTCTTTTTGTATGTGTGCAAACGTCTCCCCTCGGGAAACAGCTCCTCCACCTCGGTCCTTGGTGAACTTTGCCGACCTAGTCACTGTTTAGAGATTTACTGGTGACAACGGGTTCGATCGGGCTGCCCACATCCTCCTGAATTACACTCCCCGATATAAAAAGTTCTCACAGCTTTCCCAGCCTTTCGAGCCTTCGCGGTGGTCTGAACTCTTTGATCAGACGGTGAGGCAAGAGGACGAGGAGAACTTGGAGGAAGACCCCGACCGGGCTACGGAGGCAGAAGTAGAGGGTGAAGTTGAGGAGCTCGGGGTTAGAGAGGATTTGGTTCCTTCGCACGCCGAGGTTGGGACTTCGGGGAGAGATTCGTGGCCTGATTTTCAAATCCTGCAATCTCTAGACGTTGAGGACGCCCTCAAGATAGCTATGTCTAACACGCCCCGCATTGATCTGGGGTTCCTGAGGCAGAGGCAAGCCCTCGCTGCCGGGCAGGGGCGTGGGTCAACCAGCGGGGCCCCATCTACAGGGACCAACGCCACCCCACCTTCAAGGGCCATTGGTCGGGGTCAAATGCATGACTGAGATCCTTAGGTCGAGGTGGAGAGAAGGATTACACAAAGGTACGATGGCCTGGGTAGGGGATCTAGGGCCCTCTCCGCTCAGCAGGAAAGCGGGAGAAGCCGTGGGTTACCTCCTCCTCCACAGCAGCAACAACAACAGCAAAGGCAACAACAACAGCAACAGTAGCAGGGGCAGACTCCCCCTCCCCTTCCGTAGACGGTGGAAGCCGCGAAGTGGAATATTCGGGCCATTGATCACATGAACCGAGTGATCAGGGTTGACGACTCTATTTTACCGGACCCCCATGTTGCTAACGCAGTGAGTGAGACGCTGCACTTCGAGGCCGACATGGTGGCTCACAGGGGGGGATCAACAAACGTGTTGTTTCGCTCTATTATTCAGAATTTCCTGGTGATAAGTTCATCTTTGCTTCAGTCCTTTCTAGCCGCTTTTCTTTTTATTGACAAGCCCTGTCCTTTGTAGGCCACCCAACAGATTTCTATAATTATGGTGCAGTATCATGGGGCTAAGATGGACCTTCAGCGAGCTCGAGAGTAGAAGGAAGAAGCCGAGGGAGCCCTGGCCAGTGCTAAGGAGGATGTAGCTACCAGGGATTCCACCCTCACGGGCAGGCTGCTCAGATTGAGCAACTCCTCAAGGACGACGAATTGGCGAAGGTCGGCGCTGAGAAGCTAAGTGCTGTCTTGGGTAACGCTGAGAGGAGGATTACATAGCAGACGCAGCGGTTCTCTGCGGTAGAGGAGAGGGTTGTTGGTTCAAAGGAAAGTTGTCTGGCTCTGACCCAGGAGCTGGACAGGATCAGGGCTGAGGTAGAGAGCAGGAAGTCTGAAGAACAACTCCGAGAGGAATTCGTCGATGACGTACTGTCTGTTCTTGAGGAAAATAGCAGAGAGTTCTTCAAGAAAGGATGGGACGAGGCGCTCCGATCTGTTGGGGTCCCTCCAGACTCCCCGCTCTTCCAGATGCACAACTATGTGCAATCGGCTGAGATGGAACAGGCCGAGGCCGAGATTGCTGTCGAGGGTGCGACTCCAACGCTGATACAAGTTTTGGTAGACCCTCCCGAGGTGGTGATTCTAGTCCCATCAGAGGAGGCCTTGTCGGGGCTTGGCACTTGACCACAATATTCCTGAGACTCCTGCTGTCGTTGATCCGGTCCTATCCCCACCTGCCCCCGAAGCTGTTCAACCTTTCTGCATTGATTCGCCCTCCAACGACGTTTGGAGATGCCGGGGCCCAGATGAAGGCTCTTTTTCTTTTGAATTGTACTTTTTCTTCTTTTACTCTTGTAGCTCTTGGGGACGTAAAGCCCCTCTTTTTAAATGAAGCTTTTTTTTTTGAGTACTTACATTTTCTTGCTTGCATTCTCTCTCTCTTTCTCTTTCTCTCTCTCTCTCTTTTTAATAGCTCCGACACCTGGGGAACAATTTGGCTTGCTTACCCGATTGGTTCAGTTTCATCATTGCTAAGACTCGTACGCATCCGCAGTGTCTCACTCCTTGTGGAAGTTTGTTCCTTCCTTTTATTCGGAGGCAGGAGTCCTTGAACTCTGTCCCCAGGGCCTTACCTGTCCAGGAGGCTTGCTCTTGTTTTTTCTTCGGGGGCAGGAGTCCTTGAACTCTGTCCCCAAGACCTTACCCTTCCAGCAGGCTTGCTCCTATTTTTTCTTCGGGGGCAGGAGTCATTGAACTCTCTCCCCAGGGCCTTACCCTTCCAGCAGGCTTGCTCCTATTTTTTCTTCGGGGGCAGAAGTCTTTGAACTCTGTTCCCAGGGCCTTACCCTTGTAACTTAACCATTGGCGAACACTGAAGGAAATAACACTTCAAAAATAGTATTTCTTTAGATTCATCACATTCCAAGGTTGCATTACAAGTTTCCCTTCCATATCTTCTAATTTATATGATCCAGAGCCTCCGATAGATATCATTTTGTAGGGCCCTTCCCAGTTAGGTCTCATTTTTCCTTCTGCTGGGTCACGGGTATTGGCCGTTATCCTTCTGAGGACCAGATCGTCGATTTGAAATTTTTGCGCCTTGACCCTTTTGTTATGAAGTTGGAAAATCTTTTCCTAATACTTGGTTACTCTCAAGGAGGCTATCTCTCTTCTTTCTTCCGCTAGATCCAAATCCAGTCCAAATTGACAATCATTTCCCCCTGCGTCGAAAGCTTGCGTCTTTATGGTCGGGAGCCCTACTTCTAGAGGTATGATTTCTTCCATTCCATAAGACAGGGAGTAAGGGGTTTCTCCTGTCGAGGACCGATGGGTGGTCCTATACGCCTATAAAATGTTCAACAGCTCATCCGCCCATTTTTTCTTGGCTTTCTTCAATCTCTTCTTGATCCCATTGATAATTTTTTTTCTGAAGGCTTCTGTCTACCCATTGGCTTGGGGGTAGGCAGGGGTGGAATAGAGATTACGGATCTCGAGTTGCTCACAAAAAGACTTGAAACGCCCCCAGTAAATTGGGTCCCGTTATCTAATACAAATGCTCGAGGAATCCCAAATCTGATGATTATGTTTTCTCATATGAACTTTTTAGCATCTATGTCACGGATGTGATTCAATGGCTCCGCCTCAACCCACTTGGTGAAATAATCTGTGGCCACGATCAGGAACTTCCTGTTTCCAAGAGCCTTAGGCAGGGGGTCCAACTAGGTCGAGTCCCCACTGGACGAATAACCAAGGGCTGGTCAAGGGGTGCAAGTCTCCCACGGGTTGCCTGATTGCTGGGGAGAACTTCTGACATTGGTCGCATTTTTGGACATATACGTGTGCGTTCCTTTGCATCCGTGGCCACCAATATCCTTGAGACATGATGCGTTGTGCCATGGATCGCCCCCCAGAGTGCCCCCCGCATATTCCTTCGTGTACCTCATAAAGGAGGTCCTCCACTTGATCCTCCTGGACGCATAGTAGGTAAGGTCTTGAGAAAGACCTCCGATATAGATCTGATCCGGAGAGACCCAAAACCTCGGGGCTTTAAGTTTTATCTTCCTGGCTTTCTTTGAACACTCCGGGAGGTCTCCTGTTATTAGGAACCTGAGAAAGGGATCAATCCAGCTGAGCGGCTTGTGTGTGTCCTGAATGGCCATTGCCTCGAGACTTGGTCTATACAGGAGGTGGGAAGGTATTCTATGGTGACTCTGCACGATTGACAGGATTCCAATGCCGAGGCTAGGCAAGCCAGGGCGTCAACATGCGCGTTCTTGTCTCGGGACACTTGTTTGATCTTGATCTTTTTGAATTTACGGATTACAGTCGTCGTCTTGTGATGGTAAGCCTTCATCCTAGGGTCCCTTGTCTCAAACTCTCCGTTAACTTGGTTGACTACCAGCATGGAATCGCAATGTACGATCAAGTTCGTAACCCCAGTTGCCTCAGCTAACCAAAGTCCTGAGATGAGAGCCTCATACTCAGCTTCATTATTGGATGCTTTGAATCCCAGTCGAACGACCTGCTCCGCAACCATCCCATCTGGAGAGACTAGCAAGATATCGATCTCGGATCCCTTACTGTTCGACGAACCGTCCACACATAAAAGCCATGGTGATCCTTCACAATTCGTTGGGAATGCTATGCCGAGAGGAGGCGATCTTTCTGGAACGGGATGTTCCCCTGAAAACTCAGCTATGAAGTCCGCCAACACCTGATCTTTTATAGCGGTTCGAGGTTTGAAATTAATGTCGTGTTCCCCTAGCTCCACTGCCCACTTGAAAATCCTTCCAGAGAGGTCTGCCTTCCTCAAAATGGCCTTTAAGGGCTGATCGGTAAGGACGGTGATTGGGTGCGCCTGGAAATAATGCCTTAGTTTTCTTGCAGTTGTGACTAGGGATAGAGTCAATTTCTCTAGGGGCAGGTATCTTGTCTCTGCGTCCAGGAGCGCCTTGCTTATGTAATAAATCGGTTTTTGGCGGTGCTCATGCTCACGAATAAGTACCCTGCTGACGGCAAATTCTGATACAGATAAAGTACAAGAAGAGTATTTTCCCCTGAATAGGGACGGATAGGGTCGGGAGAGTCTTGAGATATTCCTTGATTCCAGCCAGGGCGTCTTCACACCCCTGGCTCCACATATCCTTTCCAGCCCTCTTGATGACTCCAAAAAAGGGTTTGCATTTGTCTGAGGAGCATGAGACGAAACGGTTAAGTGCTGCCAGTATCCCTGTGAGCTTTTGGACTTCTCAGACAGTTCGGGGGCTCCAGATGCCTAGGATCGCTTGAATCTGATCCGGGTTAGTTTCGATTCCTCGCTGACTCACCAGATATCCGAGAAATTTACTCGACTCTACTCCGAAAATGCACTTTGTCGCGTTCAGCTTCAACCCATACTCTCTAAGGGTGGAGAAGATATCTGTCAAATCTACCAGGTGGTCACAGCTTCGTTTGTTCTTCACCAGCATATCGTCAATGTAGACCTCCATGGTGTTGTCGATCTGCTTTTTGAACATCCGATTCATCAGTCTTTGGTATGTTACCCCGGCATTCTTTAGCCCAAATGGCATCACTTTGTAACAGTAAACTCCATTTGAAGTGATAAACGCCGTCTTTTCCTGATCCAAGGGATGTAAGTTTTTATGTTTGATCAATTTATTATATAATGAATATTTATCTTTTTGCAAATTCATTTGTGAGGTTTCATGAGTTTTTTAAAAAAAATTTCTTAAAATCATAGAAATTAATTGTTATGGGTTGAAATGGGGATCAAAATTTACTAGCGAAGCTGAGATGGAGATTAAAATTTCTCAAGCTAATAGGAGGTGGAGCGGGAGTAGACAAAAAAATATTTTTGAAACGGATACGAGGTAGAGACTACTCCCCCCACCCCCCGCCCCGAACCAATACCATTCCTAATTAAAATTATTGTATCGTGATTTTATTGTTAACTTTCATTGTTAATTATATCAAAATCTACTTCATTGAAATTGACAAAATAATCAACAAATTTTAACAGTAAGACAACATTGTAGCACTTTTATTACATTACAAGTGTTATATAAAAAAAATAATTTTTTAAAGTACAAAATTTTTTAAATATGGTCTTAATTTTTAAAAATAAAAAATGGAATTCCCCTATTATAACTCCTTTTTATGTTAACTACAAATTAAATTTATTTAATAAATTTTTTTGAACAAATCAAGACACACACGACACAAACAGTTGTCTTGAGCCAGTCAATGGACGCGTAAGGGACCCTAATCAAAGCTGAAATTCCAAAACTACCCACCCCTCAGCCCTAGCAACGAGCTTAAGGAAGGTCAATTTCGTCAATGGGAAAAAGAATAATTCCTAACGTTTGGAAATATAAATGGGTGAGAAGGGGGGTTGCGAAAAGTAGGGTAGAAGACAAGAGAAACGGCTTCCTAGTAATCTTTACAACTGCCACCCATTCTACAAAGAGGCTCCAACACATCACACAATACCAGCTTTTTCCAACCTCTCTCTCATCCCTACTAATCATTCTTTGGTTTTTTTCTTTTGGGTCTCTTCAATTTATTCCATTCATTCAATTTATTCATTTGTTTTTTTTTTTTAATTTGAGATTGTACTCCTAGTGTTTGATTTTGGGTTAGCCAAGTGATTTTGGGTGGAAGAAATCTAGGGCTGTGTCTGGACCAGGTGATTTTTGTGGATTAGAAATACTTGAAGAGAGAGAATCGGAGAAAGATCTCCATTTTGTCTGATCGATTTGTGGGTTGATTATAGGAGGTTTTTTTGGTCGAGTTTGTGTTGATCTGTGGATTAGGAGTTGAAATTGGGTGATATTTTTAGGTATATACATCTATAACTATATTTAGAAAAAGGGTTAGAGAGAGAGAGAGAGAGAGAGAGAGAGAGAGAGAGATGTGGAGTATAACGCGATTTGGGGAGAAAGTTTATACAATGATGGCGGAAGGGGGATCTCGTTACTGTTCGAAGAAGACGGATGATATATGCGGCAATGCTTGCGATGAGGTAAATATTTTCGATTTTCTTTTACTTCTCTTTTTCCTTTTCCTTTTCCTTTTTTTTTTTTAATTTTTAATTTTTTGGATTTTTATAGTTTTGTATATCTGAGTTTCGAAATTGATGTAACTATTTGATTTCCATAATGTATTTTTCTGGGTGTTTGATGCAATTGTTGGGATTTACTCTTGGTTCTGTTGTTTTGTCTTTTTGGGTAATATATGCTGTGTTTGGTTCATGAGAAAATACATGGAAATTTTCTTTTTTGGTGTTTGTATAAGATAAAAATCGTCTCTTTTTAAGTTTTTCCTATTTACTCTATTTTCGAGTCTATCAAATAAATTGGGGATGTCTCGAGTGTATTCTATGACCAAGCTAGGTCTCCTTTTAATCTGGGTGCTGCAGCATGGGGGCTGAATTGAACCTTGCAAGCGCCAAGGTCAGGACTCCAGGCTCATGTACTTGTTAGCAACAGGTCATTTGTTCATGTGAGCTCCAGAATTGCCAATTTAATGGGTATTATAGATAAACATGTATATCTCTATATGTACCTTTATTTTTATGAAGTTTATTACTCCAATATTTTTATGCCTACCATCTTTTGGTGAAGAGACACACTTTGAATATTCATGTTCAACATTTTAGTTTGTAAATCCTTGAAGTTTTGAAGGAGACAGAAGATTCTTGTGACCTTAAAGTCTTCTAGTTTTGATTTATCTTGTGTGTAGTAAAGCTTTAGAATTTTAATGATAGTAATAGATAATGGAGAGCTTATAGTTTTGATTTTACTTTTTCAATTAGCTTTTCAAATTGTCTTATGTGGTTTGTATTCTGGGGTTACGATATGTCTTGTTAAGGCTGGTGCTTTTTATTTCCTTCCTTGATAAGTTTTTCCCTGCTAATTACTAGTATTTTTCTTGAGTATGAAAGGAAAATCTCTCATATGATTCTTATGTATATCTGCAGGAGTCAGGACGATCTTTGAGCATGTCAAGATTACGATGTATTCTGCGTGGAATGGATTTTAAAATGTATATCTTTTTTTTCGTTCTAGTGCCGACATGTGTCCTTGGTATATACTTGCACGGACAGAAGATTTCGTACTTCTTGCGGCCATTGTGGGAATCGCCACCTAAACCCTTTCATGAAATCCCACACTATTATCACGAAAATGTGTCAATGGAGAATCTCTGCAAGCTTCATGGATGGGGAATCCGTGAGAGCCCAAGGCGTGTCTTTGATGCAGTGTTGTTCAGTAACGAGGTGGAAATCCTTACCTTACGGTGGAAAGAATTGTACCCCTATGTAACAGAGTTTGTTCTCCTTGAGTCAAATTCAACGTTTACTGGATTGCCAAAGCCTCTGGTATTTGCCAGCCATCGAGATCAGTTTAAATTTATTGACTCGCGATTGACATATGGGAAAATTCCTGGGAGGTTCAGGAAAGGAGAAAACCCATTTATTGAGGAGGCATATCAGCGACTGGCTTTGGACTATCTTCTCAAACAAGCAGGAATTCAAGATGATGACTTGTTGATAATGTCAGACATTGATGAGATACCAAGCAGGCACACTATCAATCTTTTGAGATGGTGTGATGAAATACCTCCTATCCTTCATCTTCGGCTAAAAAATTATCTGTATTCATTTGAGTTTCTTGTGGATAATAATAGCTGGAGAGCTTCAGTCCACAGATATCAATCTGGCAAGACAAGGTATGCACATTACCGCCAATCAGATGAAATCTTGGCAGATTCAGGGTGGCATTGCAGCTTTTGTTTCCGCCATATTAGTGAGTTTATATTCAAGATGAAAGCTTACAGCCATTTTGACAGAGTGAGGTTCGCTCACTATTTGAATCCTAAGAGAATACAAAAAGTAATCTGCAAAGGGGCTGACCTGTTTGATATGTTGCCTGAAGAGTATACCTTCAAGGAAATCATTGGGAAAATGGGACCCATTCCCCATTCCTACTCAGCTGTTCATCTTCCGTCATATCTATTGGAGAATGCTGACAAGTATAAGTTTCTTTTGCCTGGGAATTGCTTAAGAGAAAGTGGCTGAATTTACTTTGACTGCCTTCCATGTCTGTTCTTATAAAGGGTTGGAGGTGCAGCTTGTGTGACCCCTCATGAAGAGCTTTATTGAATGATCGATGACTGCAGTTTGTAACTGTTACAATGTGCTTACATGTCCAGCAATATTTATGTCATTCTTTCAGAAATATTGGAAGGTTGGATGAATTCTTGGATTTTCAGGGTTATGTATATAACTTAGAGTTTGTTTTCATTTAGAATGGAGCTTATTCATCTGCTTAGTGGGGAGCTTTCTGTGATGGGAACAGCTTGGTTGCTGTGGGGGTGCCTGTTTATTATTTGCCAGTGGTGTTGACCCCCCAAATATGCCCCCAAAAAGATACAGGACAGTTGGCTTCCCTTCATGTTAGGAAATTTTGATTCGACACTAATCAATTAATATATTTTTGTGGACCTATGTTGGTGTTTGGCTTCGTGATTTGTGCTTTTGAGTCCATCATTTCTTAATCTGTTAATTTTTTAGTTTCATTCAAAACAGTATGCCAATAACATTGCTTTGATCTCAAGCCCCTTTTTTGAGGTGATGATCCAGTGAAATTTGTTTCTGTGTTTCTTTGTATTCTTCCTTAATCACAGACATGGACAGAAAGATCCCACATATTTGAGCTTGGTATTGTTCAAAACCTGAAATTAAGTGTAATGACAGAGCATCTGATACCGTTTATTAAACTATTTTAGTAGGTCAGGTTCTTATGATTTGAGGTTGGCATGTCTTGGTGCAATACAATCATTGACTATCATGATATATACAGCTCACACAATAGGATTGAGCCAACTTTCCCGGCAGGAATAGAGAATATTCTTTGAGGATCTTATCTTATTTGGATTTTTCCTTACCATTTGAAACTCTTAAGCCAGGTCTCTTAAGTTTAGTCCAAGCAGGTGTGAGAGTCTGCAATAACTGTATGTTTGTTTGCTGTAGTTGAGTTCATTGAGTTTCTGGACGGCTAAAAATCACTTAATCTGAATCTGCATCAACATGGGCGGAACTAAGAAGGGGCCTGTGGCTAGGGGTGTTGTTTTTTGACCCGACACGTGAACATACGAACTGAACACAAAATTAATGGGTCGAATATGTATTTAAATGGATTAATGGATAAAAACAGGTCAACATGTTTAAACACAAAAAAAATGTTCATGTCAAAATTAGGTCATCCGATTTTAACCAAATTAACCCATATATTTTAAATGGGCTGACATGATTTAGACACAAATCCGACTTAACACATTGTAGACCTGTTTAATCCGTTTATCCAAGTATATACAACATTATTATGACAATTGGCAGTATAGTTCTTAACATATCAATATACTAGTATAATTTTTACTTTAATTTTTGGGTTGAATTTTGAATGCAGTTTAGTTAATTTTATTGATGAGATGTGATCTGTATTAGTAAAAAGATTATTTGAAACTTTAGATAAATGATTGAATGATATATTTCATGATAATGAACAGGTGTGAAATAGGTTATGTGTATTAAATATGTCGTTTTATGTCTGTTAAGCAGGTTAAATAGGTCGTGTTATGTGTGTTAATCTAAAAATGACATGTTTATTAAACGTGTTAAATAGGTCGTGTTCAGGTAACCCGTTTAATAGCCAAGTCAGGTTAGTATTTATACATCTCGACAAGATTATTGAAAATATCAGGTTCGTGTTTGAGAGTTTTTGACATAAATCCAAAACTAACTCAACACGAAATGATCAAACTTGACACGTTTGACACACTAACTATGACTCTCCTCACATTCTCAAAAATTTTTATAACACCCCATAAATTTTAGAAAAATCCTATATTTCTCCTTAGTTTCTAAAAAATTTTATGCATAAGTAATTTACTTGTATTTGAAAAGGTCAATGAATTGATATTTAATAGCCAAATGAGGTATCTAAAACTAGATTATAAATGTGAAATTTTATGCCAAAGATATTTGGTTGGACGAATTTGATGATCAAAGGAAATTAAAAAAAAGTGTGAATTTTTTTTAAAACTAGATTATAAATAAGGCTTATATCAAAAGTAATATGTTGACTCACAACTTAATTTTGTTTTACTATGTAAATTTATTATTTGTAATGATAAATTATCTTTAAGTAATTACATGATATAATAATGTGGAAATGAAAGGATAATGACAATGTCACAAACAAACTTTTAAGAAAGTAAGAATTTATCTTTCGATTTTANCAGGAGCTCAGGAACAGAGGTCAAATATAGAGGTCAGGTATGCTGTGCTCAGAAAGTCAGAGCTATGCAGAGCTCAGAAAACTAGAGTTAGAGTTTCCCTCAGACGAGATAATAAGCTGAAGCAATGAGGAAACAACTGGATACTACAAAGAACTCAACAGACGGTTTGAAGTAACACTCAAGGCACAAAATTCTCAACCAATCAAGATACTCTCCTAAGATCAAGGAGAATTCCTCGGATAGATGGCGAGGATCACGGATCAGATCCCATAAATTAAGGGTCACCCCTATAAATACTATGTAACGCCCCCAACAGAGGGGCAGAACTAAGGGTGACAATCGAGTCGTGTTGTGTCGGGTTCGTGTCGTGTCGAACATTAGTCAACTCATACCCAACCCATTTAACTATTTGTGTCGTGTCGAGTTGACCTGTTTATTTTCGCGTCGTGTTCGTGTTCATATTCGTGTTGACCTACATTTACTTTGAATAAAAAATTTAACGCTAAGATTTTATTTTCTCTTAATTGAATCTCTCTTCATACTTTTTCTACAAACTAAAAATTAATTTAATAATAATAATAACAACAATAATGAGTAATAGTATCTTTTTTATATAATAATTATGTCAATACTTGATAAACAGTTACAAATAATTAATATTTTATTTATATAATACTAATTAAATATGTTAATTGTACATCATACAACCAAATTAAACATCAGAAATAATGGAAAAAACAAGTTATCAAAACATGAAAACTCATACATGCAACGAAAAGGTCAAGTCAATTTCCTTCAAATTAAAAACTTCGTGTTAACGGGTCAATTCGTGTTAAACAGGTTGAACCCGAACACAACTCATTAACACTTCGTGTTGGCGGGTCGTGTCATACGCGGGTCGTGTCAAAAAATTAGTCAAATCAAACCCATTTATTCGTATCGTGTTTTGTATCGAGTTATCGTGTCGTATCAAAAATTGTCACCCCTAGGCAGAATCCTAATATCACATCTTATATTCTGTAAACTTTTTGGTATAGTAAAGAGTGAAGGAAGGAGCAAGAATCTTTATTAAAGAGTGGATTAGTCGAGCTTCCGAGCTGGTGAACAACTATATTTCTACTGTGTTAATTTCCAACTCCCCAACAATTCTCAGTATCATTTCCTCAAGTCTAGTAGCTCAGATTTCAATAATTTCAATATTGTTTCTTTCATTTACTCGTCATCATAAAATTGCATCACGTTGAAATATGCCATCAGTTTGGCGCTGTCTGTGGGAAACAATTGTTCCTGTTATAAATAAACTGATTTTTCAGTGACTAATGGTATCAACGCGAAACATAAGCCGAAGTCAGACAAATCCACCACGGATGCAAGATCAACAAGAAGCTATTAATACCAGACAACCTGAGAACGTCCAAGAGACCAATCCACCCGTGGGGGGTCTCCCCATGAATAATGAGATGGAGGACCTTCACCTCGTCAATCAACGCTTGCTGAAACAAAACAAAGAACTCTTAAAACTTTTACAACGCCCACAGGAGGCGAGACAGACTCAAGAAGGCCAGAACAACCCACCACCTAAGGAGCAACCACACTTCAACCCCCTCAGGGAAGTCAACGAAGAAGGAAAAAATAGTCAAACCATGGGGCCAGAATCTCGCATACCCCCCAAGAATGGACACAACGAAAAAGTACAAAGTCAGAATGACGGGGCGAGAGGAACGATTTTTTCCCTTATCAACAGGAAATGAGAGAATGGTATTAGGAGCAACGCTTCCAAGGTATCCAACAAGAACTCAGCCACATGACGGAAGCCGTGAGAGGCAAGGCTCCAGTTACAATGGATGCCTTTGGTACAACAGACTGAATCTCCGTTCACCACTAGCGTGCTGCATTTTTCCCTCCCTCTAAAATTCAAAGTACCGCAGATAGAAGCTTTTGATGGAACAAAGGATCCCGTAGATCACCTCAACACATACAAGAACCAGATGGAGTTGCATGGATACCAAGATCCAGTGCGCTACAGAGCCTTTGCCATCACGCTGAAAGGCTCAGCCCTAGTGTGGTTCAATAGGCTCCCCCTACCTCAATTTTCTCATTTAAGGAGCAATACATATCATTTGTATCTCACTTCATAGGAGTTCAAACGTACAGAAAACCAAGTTACCATCTGTTGAATGTGAAGCAGGGACCCGAAGAGAACCTCAGATCCTATGTTCAGAGGTTCAACTCTGAATCACTAAAAGTGGATGTCCCAGACAAGAAATTTGTCATTACTACATTCATAGCTGATTTAGGCGTACAATCTAAAAGTCTAATGTTCTTTATTTCAAAAAAATCCCTAGGCCAGCATGGCCGAAGTACTGGCCAAGGCAGAAAAGTACATAAATAGCAAAGAAGCTCTCTTCTCAAAAGTGGGGAGCTCATCCATGTAAAAAGACAAAGGGAAAGAAGAAAAAAATAGAGATCGAAGTCCCAAAAGAGAAAGAGGACGAGATAGGTCCCCAAGGAGAGACAGAGATCGATCCCCCAAAAGAAGGGGAGACGTCAGAGATCGCTAGGGACCACCTCATCCAGAGTTGCAGCCGAGGTACGCACCTCGGCAGATCCCTCCACTCATCGCAACAATATCGCAAATCTTATATGAGGTACAAAACGAAAAATTCCTAAGGTGGCCATCTCGAATGAAAGCAGACCCAGCAAAAATTTTACCCCACTCTTGGAATGCAGAACATCTTAGAAAATTTTTTCAATAAGTTTCTCCTGTAATATGATTATTAATAAAGCAGCAAGTTTGTGGTTCATTCACTCTTACGAAGAGCCTGAGAGCTCACGACGAAATCATTAGTCCGTAATAAGAGTCTTAGAGCTCACGATGAACTCATTAGTTCATAAAAAGAGCCCGGAAACTCACGACGAACTCATTAGTTCGTAATAAGAGCCCTATAGTTCACACCGAACTCGTTAGTTCATAAAAAGAGCATTGGAGCTCATGATGAACTCCTTAGTTCATAAAAAGAGCCCTGAAGCTCACGATGAACTCATTAGTTCATAAAAAGAGCATTGAAGCTCACGAGGAACTCATTAGTTCACAAAAAAAGAGTCATGGAGCTCACGACGAACTCATTAGTCCGTAATAAGAGCCCTGCAGTTCACGACGAACTCGTTAGTTCATAAAAAGAGCCTTGGAGCTCACGATGAACTTATTAGTTCATAAAAAGAGTCCTAGACCTCACAATGAACTCGTTAGTTCATAAAAAAGAGTTCTGGAGCTCACAACGAACTCATTAGTCCATAATAAGAACCTTATAGCTCAAGATAAACTCGTTAAGTCATAAAAAGAGCCCTAGAGTTCACGACGAACTCGTTAGTTCATAAAAATAGCCCTAGAATTCACGACAAACTCGGTAGTCCATAATAAGAGCTTTAGAGCGCATGATGAACTCGTTAGTTCATAAAGAGCCCTGGAGCTCACGTTGAACTTATCAGTCCATAAAAATAGCTCAATAGCTCAGGACGAGTTCTTCTGTCCCTAAAACAAACGCAGCAGCTCATAATGCACTTCCCGGTCCAGAAGAACTAAAAGCAAGACCTGCAGCACATAGACTAGAAGGACAGCTTCACAGCTTCTATCTGTTACAAAAAGGAAAAATGGGGGTCTTTGGTCCACAAGCTAGGAAACGACATAGAAAATCAGCTGCCAGATTCTCAAAACCACAAATTGTGTATAAGAAGCGGTAAACATATGGAAAGGAAAAATCAAGGTTTCAAGAACATCAAAGATTACCAAAAAAAAAAACCAATCAAAGCAAATTCCTAGTCGTCTTTGTAGTTCGGCTATCCTCTCTTTCAAATGCAAGTTCTCTTCCTTCAGCTCATCCTTCTCCTTCTCAGTCACTGACAGTAGATCCATCAATTTTTGTCCAACAAAGGAAAACAAAACTCCCCCAGGAAAGATCTGGATGAAAGAAAGGATGAATCATCCCTCTTGCGTTTCTTGATATGAGTCATAGCATACTCGCTCTCATCAGACTTGGTAGAAAAGAGATCAGATTCAAGAAAAAAGGGAAAGTCTCGTTCTGCTGCAACGACGCTAAACAAGAACAGATTATCTAGCGTCATGAGATCAGGAAAAGACATGGGCTCAGCCTGGGTCATTTGTTCCACCCTCATCAATTCAAGCAGGTTCAGGCCAAGAGCACTTACATGCAAAAAAAAAAAATCTCGTGCAAACTTTGAAGTCGCAAATTGGGAAACCATTTTGCTACATTTTAAGCTTGGCCAAGAGCTGGGGGGGCAACTGATGATACTCAGAATGATTCCCAAACAGGAGCTCGGGAACGGAGGTCAGGTATGTAGAGCTCAGAAAGTCAGAGCTATACAGAGCTCAGAAAACTAGAGCTAGAGCTCCCTTCAAGCGAGATAATAAGCTGAAGCAATGAAAAAGCAACTGAATACTACAAAGAACTCGACAGACGGTTTGAAGTAACACTCAAGACACAAAATCCTCAACCAACCAAGATACTCTCCTAAGATCAATGAGAATTCCTCGGATAGATGACGAGGATCACGGATCAGATCCCATAGATTAAGGGTCATCCCTATAAATACTATGTTACGCCCCCAACAGAGGGGCAGAACCCTAGTATCACATCTTATATTCTATAAACCTTTTGGTATAGTAAAGAGTGAAAGAAAGAGCAAGAATCTCTACTGAAGAGGGGATTACCCAACCTTCCGAGCTGGTGAACCACTATATTTCTACTGTGTTAATCCTCCAACTCCCCAACAATTTTCAGTATCATTCTCTCGAGTTTAGTAGCTCATATCCCAATAATTTCAATATTATTTCTTTTATTTACTCGTTATTATAAAATTGCATCACGTTGAAAAACGCCATTAAATTTCAAATAGAATAAAACTAGATTTTCAGGTGGGGTGGGAGAATCTTTGGACAGGTTTTTAGGACCTTCAAAAATAGTTCAGGGGACGAACTCTTGGTTATTGTGATATGTGGTTATTGTGATGTGTGGGTCAGTGTGGGTGTTTTAGGTGCCCCTGTATTTTGTTTTTGGGGGGTGGGGGAGAGAGAGAGACCTCCCTAGATTCATCGGTGTATACATGGCAAAGATTTCCCTGTCAATAATCATCTGGGATCAGCTCCTGCAAGTTGAGGTGGAATCTATGTCAGATAGGGTTCAATGAGCTTGAAACTGGGTTCTAAATACAATCTCATAAACTAAAAGAAAAGAACAAAAATTAGTGTGTCCATAGGCTTTTGGCATGGCTGAAGATAAGCATGTCCAAAGAATAAACCCATGTGTTGGACAGCCGAGTAGCCTTATAGCTTGCTTGAACTCCTAAAATTAAGTCAGACTTGTACCAAATTTGAATATGTTCTAGAAGAATCCAAAACAATGATGGTCACAGCTTTTATAAAGGATTGTGGTCAGTTTTCAAATCGAAAAAGAAATGCTTCTAGCTTTCTGTCCAAGAAAAATATCTAATATTCTGCCTTTTCTGTTGATATTTTATACTTTGATACGAATGTAGCCCCATAATTTCTAAAGATTATGCTGAATTAGACTTGATTGTGACAAAAAAAATAGGGTATCTGATTCTATCTTACAGTTCACCTTCACGAACATTAGCCTATAAATGCCTTCAACTCTCCATATATGTAAAACAGTCTTATTTGCATTGCTTTGGCACCAAAACCCAAACAGGTAGCGATAGAAATGGAGTACACGAGGAAGGAGTACCATGCCAGTAATGAAGGCAAACATAATCACCAGGTTTATGATTCAACGATGGAGGCAAAGCCTAAGTTCGTCGAAAATGTTTATATGGCATCCAGGGGCTTTCAGGCACCCATGCCAGAGGCTCAGAAGAAGGTGAAAGTGGTGTTTCATGAATATGCTGAGAAGGATAACCGCAAATTCTATGAAGAAGAAGACGTTAATGATGAAGCTGAGGAGTTCATTGAGCTTAAGCACAAAAAGTTTGAAATGAGCAAGTGGACGTCCACGAAGTATTGATACAGTAGTACTCCATGACTACGACACGAACCTAGCTAAATAACCGTGTTTAGTTTTTTATTCCAATAACACCTATGTGAACCAGTAATGCATGAGTTATTATGCAATGCCATACAATAAGTTTCTTGTCATTTTTGCAGATCGGGTATTTTGTGTTTCTTCCTCTTCCTTTTAAACAAAGATTTGTCCTTAAAAGTACAGTCCAATGCCCTAGACCCCGTTAATATGGGATTTAAAGAGGTTTAGTTGTACACAGTTCTATCCGGTGTGTACGAAGAAAGTCTTTTCCTCATTTTTTTTTAATTGGAAGGTGTATACTCTGATTTCAACAGAGCCTTTGTGCTGTGGACATGTTGAAACTCATGCTCTGTTGATCAAAGGGTTATTACCTTATTTGCAAATGATTCCTTGCTCATAGAGAATTTTTCAAAGTAAATCCACTGCAAACTCAGTGAGAAACTCAGGACCTTTTCAGATTTCTTACCTATTTAAACATGACTGATCGAGGATAGTTATGCATAGTAGCCTTAGGAGCAGTATGAGGCTGGAAACTTGGAATGTCAATCCACAAAATGTGATGGACGGGTTATTCGGATGACGAGACAATATTATCCCAAGATTCTAATTTCAACTTTATAAAAAAGTTCTCATCTATTCAATGAATTTAGCTTGTAAATGAACATTGTATGTATTATAACTACAAATTTGAAAGACTCATTTACGATTTATAATTACGAAACTAAAGAACGGACACTATCCTACCCACCTTTCTACTCTTGAAACATACACTAAATTGGCATGTACAACTCTCTTGAAATTAAAATCTAGACACAAGTATCACATCCAAACTATATTCACAATTTATAATATATTGGTGCTTAAGTCATATTAGAGGAGGGCTATGGGTGTCCATGTGCAGGGCCGGGCTAAGCCCACAAAAATCTTTTCGGGTTTGGCCTAGGTAGTGTAGGTCCAATCCCTTATCCAAGTGAGTTATTAGGCGGACCGGGTTGGACTATCCCTACTTGAAGCCCGACCCGCGGACCTATTGAGCGGGCCTACTCATGGACTTTTTATATACAACTTTATTTAAAAATAATAAATATTTTTTTACCTTAATATTTGTGTAAATTATATTTTTGAATCAAAAATTGAGTCAAAATGGATAAAAATAAAATAATGAATAATTTTATTTTTAATTAGAAGATAAACTACGTCCAATAAAATGAATACATCCTAACTAAATTGACACCTACTCATTTATTTATCATTTGTATTACTCTATCATTTAAAACTTGTATGTTTAATATATAGAAAAAATAATAATACATTATTTATAGTATCTAAATTTTTAAAACTTCAAATTCTGACATTGGGAGACTTATTTCAAAATTTTAAATTTAATAATTTAAAAGTATAACTTTTTTTCAAATAAATGGTGGGCCGGGTTTGTTCGGGCGGGCTATTGGGCCAAGCTTTCAAACGGGGGTAATGGGTTTTGAGGAAAATCTAAGACCTCTTTTTAAAGATATTAGTCTCAGGTGAGCCAACTATCGGGTCTATCGAATTTCAAGCTTATTTTTTTGAGTCGAATAATGAGACTCGTAGGTATCCTGGCTAATAAACACCCCTAGAGAGGGCTATGTGACTTGGAAATGATGTTTTGGTCATTTTGTATACGATATATTAGTGGCTTTACTATAAAACATAGGATAATATTACAATATCCAAAAAAAGTTGGTATCGTACAGAGAATTATTATTTTTAACCATAAAGTTATACTTTTTAAAAGGTATAAATTATATATATTTTAAAAATTGATCATAATTTTTTTTTAAATTATAATTTTTATAATTGATCATGAAAATATATTTTATAAATTAAAATTTATTTTTTCAAAAAATTATAATTTTTAGGAAAGCTAGTCCTTTAATAAAACTTATAAAAAGTAAGGGAGAATTACATTAAGACCTCTTGAGATTTGTCATTTAATTATTTAGATTCTCTAACATTTAAAATATTATACATAAATCTCTTGATATTTAAAATATTACACACAAACCCCTAAAATTCATAAGTAAATATATCTGTTAATAAATTACATTTAAACTCTCTAAAATTTATTGATATATAATACTTATACTTCTTAAATTTAATATATAATATTTAGAGTAAAAATACTCCAATCAAATATAGAATAACAAATTTTTTAAATTTTAAAACAAAAATTTATGTTCTATTGTATCATTTATTGGAATAAAAGTAAAAATTAAATTTTAAATTTTTCTTAAAAAATCGTAATTAATATATAATTATATTATCTAATAGAATAAAACTAAAAAAATTAAATAAGAGGTCTAAGTCATTCATAATAGAACATGAATTTTACATCCAAAATTCATGTTCTATTATGTCATTTATTGAAATAAAATCAAAAATAAAAATTTAATTTAAAAAAAAATCATAATTAGTATATAATTATACTATCTATTAGAATAAAACTAAAAAATTAAATAAGAGGTCAAACTGTAATTGACACAATATCTTTTAACTATAATTGGAATATTTTGGAATTTTAATTTGGCCGTTTAAATGACCAAATTAAATTTCAACATACAATATAATTGTATATTGATTACAATTTTTTAATAAAAAAATTAAATTTTTATTTCAATAAATGATACAATACAATATGAATTTTAATTATAAAAATTAAAGTATTTGATATTTTATCTTTGATTGAAATATTTTTAGTTTAATATTTTAAAATTAAGGGATTTAAGTAATATATGTTTATAAATTTTAGGCGGTTTGTAATTTTTCTATTTTTATAGTCGTTAATCAATTTAAAAAAGTGGACACCGGTTACCTACTAAACCGGTAAGTAGGAACTTCCTCCCAAGACTTGGAACCCCTACCACAAAAAAGTTGAAACTCATTCCAAAAAATTTAAACCCCTACCAAAAATATTGGAACCCTATCCAAAAAAGTTAGAATCCACCCCCAAACAAAGTTGGAACTCTTACCTGAAAAAAGTTGGAACTATCAAGAGTTGGAACATCTACCCAAAACGTTAGAACCCTTACTCAAAAAAATTAGAACACCAATCGAAAAAATTGAAACCCCTACCAAAAAAAGTCGAAACCCCTACCCAAATAAGTTGAAACCCTCCCCCACAAGAGTTGAAACCTCTACCAAAAAGTTAGAATATCTGCCTAAAAAAGTTGAACCCCTAACTGAAAAAGTTAGAACCCTATCCAAAAAAGTTGGAATTCATATCCCAAGAGTTGGACCCTCTATCCAAAAAAGTTGGAACCCCTACCCAAAAAGTTGAAAGTCTCAATCAAAAAAGTTGGAACCCATACCCAAAAAAAGTTGGAAGCCCTACCCAAAAATATTGGAACCCTCCTCTGTTAGAACTCACCTATAGAGTTGGAACCTTGGATGGACAAGTTGGAACTCTCCCACAAGAGTTGGAACCTCAACCCAAAAAGTTGAAACCCTACCCCCAACAGTTGGAACCACTACTCAAAAGAGTTGGAACTCATACCAAAAAAGTTGGAAGCTCTACCCAAAAAGTTGAAACACCTGTCCAAAGAGTTGGAACCTCTACCTACAAAAGTTGGAACCTCTGCCAAAAAAAGTTAGAATCTAACCAAAAAAGTTGGAACCCCTATCAAAACAGTTGGAACTTCTACCCAAAAATAATTGGAACCTATTCAAAAAAATTGGACCCCTCCCCCAACTGTTAGAACCCACCCCTAAGTTGGAACCTTCCCTCAAGAGTTTTAATCTCCAAAAATGATCCAAATAGTTAGAAGCATTATTTACAATTATTTGAATTGTTTAATTTTATTCATTATTTATTTATTGTTAATAATAATAAAAAAATAGAACTATGTATAAAATATTGAATATTTTAAAACTTTTTTTTGATCTAGCTAATCTGACTCATCCAAAAAATTTGACCCAATTCAAAAAAATTTATAACCCGTTATAACCACACCAAAGCATTATTTATAATTCTTTTATTTATTTGATTTTATTCATTATTTATTTGTTGTTGTTTACTGAATATTTTTGGACAGTATGATATTTTTGATGTAGCGAATTGGAGTCACCCAAAAAATTGGAAGCATTATTTACAATTCTTTTAATTTTTTGATTTTATTCATTATTTAATTTTTATTGTTAAAAGAAATTGGGACTATTTATAAAAAATTGAATATTTTTGGAAATGTTTTTGATTATTTAAGGGATAAAAGTGTGATAGTTAAGACAAAAATAGATAAAAGCATTATAGTTAAGGGATAAAAAGGTGATATTTACTCAGGATCAGTCTCTCATTTCTTGGACCGATCCTAAATTTTAAATTACACTTACACCCCACATATTACAATATATTAATCACAAAAATCTTATCTCTCCCTCCACCCACAAAAAATTTGAACCCTCCCAAGAACCCTACCCACAAAAAGTTAGAACTCTTTCCCAAGAGTTGAAATCCTACCAAAAAAGTTGAAACTCATTCCAAAAAAGTTGAACCCCTACCAAAAATGATGGAACCTTACCCAAAAAAAGTTAGAACTCACCCCAAAAAAAATTGAAACCCTCTTCAAGAGTTGGTATATCTACCCAAAACGTTGGAACCATACCCAAAAAAGTTAAAACACTAACCGATAATGTTGTAACCCCTACCCAAATAAGTTGGAATCTTCCCCCCACAAGAGTTAGAACCTCTACCAAAAAATTAGAACATCTGCCTAAAAAAGTTGAACCCCTAACCAAAAAAGTTAGAACCTATCCAAAAAAGTTGGAACTCATACTCCAAGAATTGAAACCTCTATTCAAATAAGTTGGAACTCTATCCAAAAAAATTGAAATCCTCCCCTCAACTTTTAGAACCACCAAGACTTGAACCTCTAAAAAAGTTAGAACCCTCCCCCCACAAGAGTTGCAACCTCTACCCAAAAAATTAGAACACCTACCTAAAAAAGTTGAACCCTTAACAAAAAAAATTAGAATTCTATCCAAACAAGTTAGAACCCCTAACCAAAAAAGTTGAAACTCACCCCAAAAAAGTTGGAACCCCTACCCCAAGAGTTAGAACATCTACCCAAAAAAATTAGAATCTTTACCCAAAAATATTAGAACTCTCCCCCAACTGTTAGAACTCACCTATAGAGTTGGAACCTTGGACAAGTTGGAACTCTATCACAAGAGTTGGAACCTCAACGAAAAAGTTGGAACCCTACCCCAAACAGATGGAACCTTTACCCAAAATTGGAACCCCTACCCAAAAAAGTAGGAACTCTTAATCAAAAAAGTTGAAAGCCCTACCCAAAAATATTGGAACCGAACTTTGGACAAGTTGGAACTCTCCCACAAGAGTTGGAACCTCAACCCAAGTTGGAACCCTACCCCCAACAGTTGGAACCTCTACCCAAAAAAGTTGAAACTTTTAATCAAAAAAGTTAGAACCCACCCCAAAAAAAGTTGGAAGCCCTACCCGAACAGTTGGAACCTCGACCTACAAAAGTTGGAACCTCTACCCAAAAAATTGAAACTCAAAAAAGTTGGAACCCTATCAAAACAGTTGGAACTTCTACCCAAAAAAAAATTGAACACTGCTCAAAAAAGTTGGACCCCTCCCCCAACTGTTAGAACCCACTCCCAAGTTGGAACCTTCCCTCAAGAGTTGTAACCTCCAAAAATGACTCAAATAGTTAGAAGCATTATATACAATTATTTGAATTGTTTGGTTTTATTCATTATTTATTTATTGTTAATAATAATAAAAAAAATGAAACTATTTATAGAATATTGAATATTTTAGGACTTTTTTTTGATCTAGCTAATCCGACTCACCCAAAAAATTTAACCCAAATCAAAAAAAGTTATTACCCATTATAACCACATCAAAGCATTATTTACAATTATTTTATTTATTTAATTTTATTTATTATTTATTTGTTGTTATTTATTGAATATTTTTGGACAGTAGGATTTTTTTGATGTAGCGAATTGGAGTCACCCAAAAAATTGGAACCCAATCCAAAAATATTATAACCTGAGCCAATTGTAAGCATTATTTACAATTCTTTTAATTTTTTGATTTTATTCATTATTTATTTTTTATTGTTAATAAAAATTGGAACTATTTATAAAAAATTGAATATTTTTGAGAATTNCAATTCTTTTATTTATTTGATTTTATTCATTATTTATTTGTTATTATTTATTGAATATTTTTGGACAGTAGGATTTTTTTGATGTAGCGAATTGGAGTCACCCAAAAAATTGGAACCCAATCCAAAAATATTATAACCTGAGCCAATTGTAAGCATTATTTACAATTCTTTTAATTTTTTGATTTTATTCATTATTTATTTTTTATTGTTAATAAAAATTGGAACTATTTATAAAAAATTGAATATTTTTGAGAATTTTTTTGATTATTTAAGGGATAAAAGTGTGATAGTTAAGACAAAAAGAGATAAAAGTGTTATAATTAAGGGATAAAATGGTGATATTTCCTGAGGATCGGTCTCCCATTTCTTGGACCGATCCTAAATTCTAAATTATACTTACACCCCACATATTACAATATATTAATCATAAAAACCTTATCTCCCCCTCCACTCACAAAAAGTTTGAACCCTCCCAGGAACCCTACCCGCAAAAAGTTGGAACCCTTCCCCAAGAGTTAGAATCCTACCAAAAAGGTTGAAACTCATTCCAAAAAAGTTGAACCCCTACCAAAAATGTTGAAACCCCACCCAAAAAAAGTTAGAACCCACCCCAAAAAAAATTTGGAACCCTCTTCAAGAGTTGGAACATCTATCCAAAACGTTGGAACCGTACCCAAAAAAGTTAGAACACTAACCGAAAATGTTGTAACTCCTACCCAAAAAAGTTTGAACCCTTACCCAAATAAGTTGAAACCCTCCCCTAACTGTTTGAACCCACCAAGAGTTGGAACCCTCCCCCCACAAAAGTTAGAACCACTACCAAAAAGTTAGAACACCTGCCTAAAAAAGTTGAACCCCTAACCAAAAAAGTTAGAATCCTATCCAAAAAAGTTGCAACTTATACCCCAAGAATTGGAATCTCTATCCAAATAAGTTGGAACTCTACCCAAAAAAGTTGAAATCCTCTCCCCAACTTTTAGAACCACCAAGACTTGAACCTCTAAAAAAGTTGAAACCCTCCCCCCCACAAGAGTTGCAACCTCTACCCAAAAAATTAGAACACCTAACTAAAAAAGTTGNAAAAGTTGAACCCCTACCAAAAATGTTGAAACCCTACCCAAAAAAAGTTAGAACCCTCTTCAAAAGTTGGAACATCTATCCAAAACGTTGAAACCGTACCCAAAAAAGTTAGAACACTAAATGAAAATATTGTAACTCCTACCCAAAAAAGTTTGAACCCTTATCCAAATAAGTTGAAACCCTCCCCTAACTGTTTGAACCCACCAAGAGTTGGAACCCTCCCCCCACAAGAGTTAGAACCATTACCAAAAAGTTATAACACCTGCCTAAAAAAGTTGAACCCCTAACCAAAAAAGTTAGAATCCTATCCAAAAAAGTTGTAACTTATACCCCAAGAATTGGAATCTCTATCCAAATAAGTTGGAACTCTACCCAAAAAAGTTGAAATCCTTTCCCCAACTTTTAGAACCACCAAGACTTGAACCTCTAAAAAAGTTGAAACCCTCCCTNTGCAACTTATACCCCAAGAATTGGAATCTCTATCCAAATAAGTTGGAACTCTACCCAAAAAAGTTGAAATCCTCTCCCCAACTTTTAGAACCACCAAGACTTGAACCTCTAAAAAAGTTGAAACCCTTCCCCCCACAAGAGTTGCAACCTCTACCCAAAAAATTAGAACACCTAACTAAAAAAGTTGAACCCTTAACAAAAAAAGTTAGAATCTTATCCGAACAAGTTGGAACCCCTAACCAAAAAAGTTGAAACTCACCCCAAAAAAGTTGGAACCCCTACCCCAAGAGTTGGAACATCTACTAAAAAAAATTGGAATCTCTACCCAAAAATATTGGAACCCTCCCCCAACTGTTAGAACCCACCTATAGAGTTGGAACCTTGGACAAGTTGGAACTTTCCCACAAGAGTTGGAACCTCAACGAAAAAGTTGAAACCCTACCCCTAACAGTTGGAACCTTTACCCAAAAAAATTGGAACCCCTACCCAAAAAAGTTGAAACTTTTAATCAAAAAAGTTGAAAACTCTACCCAAAAATATTGGAACCGAACTTTGGACAAGTTGGAACTCTCCCACAAGAGTTGGAACCTCAACCCAAGTTGGAACCNCTACCCAAAAATATTGGAACCGAACTTTGGACAAGTTGGAACTCTCCCACAAGAGTTGGAACCTCAACCCAAGTTGGAACCTTACCCCCAACAGTTGGAACCTCTACCAAAAAAAGTTGAAACTCTTAATCAAAAAAGTTGGAACCCACCCCAAAAAAAGTTGGAAGCCCTACCCGAACAGTTGGAACCTCTACTTACAAAAGTTGGAACCTCTATCCAAAAAATTGAAACTCAAAAAAGTTGGAACTCT
>CAUOFW020007279.1:3848547-3883617 GCA_963454935.2 Ilex paraguariensis | reverse complement strand
AACGCCCAAAAAACCCCTTGGGTGACATTACATTCTAAAAACCATTCACCCCATGAGAGCATTACGTAAATTCATCACGACGAAAGTTCATTCATCAACCATTCATATTTAACAAAATTTGGGCAGAGTCTCCTTTAACGGAGAGCTTTACCCAAAACACAACCTGTACAATTATATTACAATTGACCACACCGGGTCCACATATGCATAACTATTGACCACACCGGGTCTATTTATCCATCATAAATAAACTTTCATTCATCATATGTCATATCCACACTATCATCCAAAAGAATAGGTCCAATCTTGGCCTTTACATCTCCACAATGTAATAATATAACGCAGGAAAATAACAAAAAAAAAAGAACTAGACTTCAAAAGGATATTCTAAGTATAATCTAGTCTAGAACAAAATAAAAGTGTCGCTCTAAGCGTCCACCTCGGGATCCACATTCCCTTCAAGCGCAGTCTCCCAATGGGCGGGCTCCTCGGCTCCTAACTCCTCCTCAAGTGTGAAATCTGAAAATGTTATTTGTAGGGGGTGAGCACGAAGCTCTGTAGCAAAATCCTCTCAACTCATACAAGGTTTATAAAAATATATAAAAGGGTCGGTCTCATTTTTCAACATAGCATAGATACATAATTTGAAATGAAACGGGTGCATTTTTCAACGAATCTCAAGTTTAAGTAACAATAGTAATAGAAAGGAGCAATTTCAACCAAGTGCTAATAAACATCCATTGCCAAAATATAAATCATTTCCCACACATGATATCATATTGTCCTCTCTAACGGGAGCATCCTTACAAGGAACCTCTCACCCTCAAGATTTGGTTTCTCAAGCATCCTTACAAGGAACCTCTTGAGAAAATCACATACTGTCCTCTTTTGGTGTGAGCATCCTTACAAGGAACCTCTCACCCTCAAGATTTGGTTTCTCAAGCATCCTTACAAGGAACCTCTTGAGATGGAATGAGCATCCTTACAAGGAACCTCTCATCCATGTTCATTCCAACAACCATACAAGATCACATCATCCCAACAATCGTCACACATAACCAAGGATTCCATAAATCTCCAATTTACAAGCAAATTTCCAAAGATCCACAAATCCATTATGAGGCAATTTCAATAAACAATTAGGAAAATACAAGAGATCACCACAACATCATTTATTACTCAACACAAACCACTAAAGTTTTCAAAGCCAAGATTGAGTGACTATAGAGAGAAAAATCCATATTTCTCAAAAGTTAGGGTTGAGAGCAAAAACAAGAGAAAGTAGTTACCCAACCATAACATTGTTTAGAACATGATAATATTTGCATAGACATCAAGAATCAAAGGTTTCCTAACATACATCTAAGATTTAGATCAAAAAAAAAAAACCTATATGTATACATAGCCCTAGTCTCAATGTAAGAGAAAGAGAAGAAATCCCCTACCTTGAATCAAAGTTTCAAACCAAAAACCCAAGCTCTAATGACCTCCTTTCTCCCTTTCCTCCTTTCCTCTATCTTCCCCAAGGGTGCTAAGGGGTTTGGGGGTGAGAGATGTGAGAAAAAATGGAAGAAATTGGCTGGATTCTGTGTTTTAAACACAGCAGTCCGCGACAAATCACTGTTCATGGCTGAATTTTGAGTTTTTTCAAAATTACAGTTTTGCCACTAGAAATCTCCAATTTGATCCATACGACTACCCTAAGGTTTTTCGACGTTCCGGATTCATTTTTAATGTTATTTTAACCTAAAAACATTGCTTTTTATGATTTATTTCAAAACTAAAATAAATTCACACTTGGAACATTAAAATTTCTATTTTATTCCTTCGAACTACTATAGGTGATATCCTTACGATTTTAATATATATATGGTTTATTCTTAAGTCATTACATATAGAAGAATCACTAAACAAGTACATTAATATATTAATGTAAACATATGGGGTTTTACACCTTCAAGGTCTAATAAGAAAGCACAACCCTTTACTATCCAAGGAGCACCATAGTGCAGATTTTTGGTCAACTTCATAGAATAAACTGATTTGACTCAGGTATTTCTAGGAGGTGTAACCTATATGGTTGGAAAGATATACGAGTTAGGGTTCTAACAAAAATAACGGTGCACAATTCGGACTTTCCAATAAAGAGTTATGATGAAATTAGCGAAAGGTAGTCTGCCGGACAGATTTTTGGACAGTGTAGACACTACTTCGTAATATGGACATAACTCCTTCCTCCTAGTTCCGATTGAGATGATTCAAGGTGATATGGAATCCTAAGAGAGAGCTCTACAAATTTCATGTTTTAAGTTTTGAGAGATATGGACTGCATCAAGGTCGAAATCGAGCTTGATGTTACAGCCAGTGCACTGTTCATCCCTTTTTCATTCTACCAAATTCAAACACACATCACTACACATATCCCCATTTTTACAACAATTATTTACTATATATCTATATACATATATAAAAGAAAATGCGGGGTGTTACAATCCACCCCCCTTAAAGAAAGTTTCGTCCTCGAAACTTACCTCAAGTAGCGAACAAATGTGGGTACTTCTCTCGCATTTCTAGCTCCGGTTCCCATGTAGCTTCTTCCACTCCATGGTGTTGCCACAAGACTTTCACCAATTTGATGACTTTGTTGCGAAGCACTTTCTCCTTGGCGTCGAGAATCTTCACTGGTTGTTCTTCATAGGTTGCTCCATCTTGAATTTCAATATCTTCTAAGTCTACAACCGGCGTTGCATCCGATTTACACTTCCTCAACATGGACACATGGAATACGTCGTGTACTCCCGATAACTGAGCTGGTAACCGCAACTGATATGCCGCCTTGCCCACCACTTTGATCACTTCAAATGGCCCGGTATACCTTGGCGCTAACTTTCCCTTCTTGCCGAATCTAAATACTCCTTTCTGGGGCGACACTTTGAGAAACACATAGTCCCCCTCTTTGAATTCTAATGGTCTTCGTCTTTGATCCGCGTAGCTTTTCTGTCTACTCTGTGCTGTGCGTAGTCTCTCCCGGATGAGTTGAATTTTCTCTGTAGTCTCTCGAACAATTTCTGGCCCAAACAAACTACTCTCGCCCGCTTCTAACCAACACGTCGGGGATCTACATGGTCTTCCATACAAGGCCTCATAGGGTGCCATTCCAATACTGGTCTGATAGCTGTTGTTGTATGCAAATTCCACCAACGGTAAATGGTCACTCCAACTTCCCTTGAAGTCCAACGCGCAAGCTCGTAACATGTCTTCCACGATTTGTATCACCCTCTCGGATTGGCCATCCGTTTGGGGATGAAAGGCTGTGCTGAAATGTAACTCTGTCCCCATAGCTTGTTGTAGACTTTGCCAAAATCGCGCCACAAACCGAGAATCACGATCCGACACAATGGAGAGCGGAACTCCGTGCAACCTAACAATCTCACAGATATAGAGCTTGCTCAACGTCTCTAATGAGTCTGTGGTCTTCATACCCAAGAAATGAGCGGACTTGGTGAGTCTATCCACAATGACCCACACTGCATTATGCCTGCGCGACGTCCGTGGTAAACCCGACACGAAGTCCATGGTGATGTGATCCCACTTCCACTCTGGAATAGGCAAAGACTGTAGGACTCCTCCTGGCCTTTGATGCTCAATCTTCACCTGCTGGCACACCGCACATTTTGCCACATACTTGGCTACATCTCGCTTCATTCCCCTCCACCAGTATTGACGCTTCATGTCCCTATACATCTTTGTGCTACCGGGGTGGATAGCAAACTTGGAGCGATGACACTCCCCAAGTATCTCCTCCTTTAGGGACGAATCATCGGGAACACATAGCTTCTCCCCATATCTCAACTCTCCATTCTTCCAAGACCATCCTCCCATCGCTTCCCCATTCTCCAATCGGGCTCTAATCAAATCGAGTTCCGAATCCAGGCATTGCAACTCCACAACCCGTTGTCGAAGCGTCGGTTGAGCTACAAGGTTGAATAGATATGATTGATACTCCGGTCCATCCACCCATAGATCGTACTCCTCCAATGCATCAATCATTTTCCACCTATTTACCGCAAGAGAATTGATTTCACCCCGAGACTTCCTGCTAAGAGCGTCGGCAACTACATTGGCCTTCCCTGGATGGTAGTTGAGTGTGAACTCATAATCTTCCAAGTACTCAATCCACCTTCTCTGCCGGAGATTCAAGTCTTTCTGTGTGAAGATATACTTGAGGCTTTTATGGTCCGAAAACACTTGAAATTTCTCCCCGTATAAATAACATCTCCACAACTTAAGAGCAAACACCACTGCAGCCAGCTCCAAGTCGTGTGTGGGATAATTCTGCTCGTGCACCTTGAGTTGCCTCGAGCCATAAGCCACTACCTTCCCTCCTTGCATTAGAACGCATCCCAATCCTCGTAGTGAAGCATCGGTGTAGACATCGTAGCCTTCCCCACTACTCGGAATAATGAGGATAGGTGCAGTCGTCAACTTCTCCTTCAAGGTGCGAAAAGCTAGTTCACACGCTTGAGTCCACAAAAATTTCTCCCCTTCTTTGTAAGGCGAGTCATCGGCATCGCAATCTTGGAGAACCCTTCCACAAACCTACGATAATAGCCGGCTAACCCCAAGAAACTCCGTACTTCTGTCACGTTCTTCGGTGGTTCCCATTTCATCACGGCCTCAATCTTTGCTGGATCAACCGCTACTCCTTGCTCGGACACAACATGGCCAAGGAACTTCACTTCCTTCATCCAAAACTCACACTTGCTCATCTTTGCATATAACTTATGTTCTCTCAATGTTTGTAGCACAATAGAGAGATGACGAGCATGTTCCTCCTGAGTCTGTGAGTAAATCAATATGTCATCAATAAACACAATGACAAATTGATCGAGGTATGGCCGGAAGACTCTGTGCATCAAATCCATGAAGGCTGCGGGGGCATTAGTCAATCCGAATGGCATCACCGTATACTCGAAATGACCATATCGGGTACGGAAGCAGTCTTAGGAATATCCTCCTCCTTAATTCGCAGCTGATGATACCCCGTGCGAAGATCAATCTTGGAGTAATACTTTGAACCCTCCAACTGATCAAATAAGTCATCAATTCTCGGCAACGGATACTTATTCTTCACGGTAACCCGATTCAACCTCCGGTAATCCGTGCACAACCGTAGAGTCTCATCCGTTTTCTTCACAAAGAGGACCGGGGCTCCCCAAGGTGAAGTGCTTAGACGGATAAACCCAATCGCCAACAATTGATCCAACTGCTTCCTTAGCTCCTTCAACTCCAAAGGTGCCATCCGGTAGGGAGCAATGGATATGGGTTCGGTTCCCGGATAGAGATCGATTTGAACTCAATTTTCCTATGTGGCGGTAATCCAGGTAATTCCTCAGGAAAAACATCCGAAAACTCCGATACAATTAACACCACATCCGTATGGAGTTTATCCATGTTATCTCCCATCAAGCTAGCTAAGAAACTCAAATGACTTCCCGCTTTCGCTTTTAAGAATCTACTACCCGTAGTAGGAAATGGATGGAAAGAATCTCGGTTATTCACAAAACTGAAAATTACTCCTCCTGGCAATTGAAATGTAATCCGCTTGCGGAAACAATCCAGTACCGCACGAAAAGTGGATAACAAGTTCATCCCAAAAATCACGTCATACCCCTTCATCTCTAAAGCAATCAAATCCACAATCAATTCGTGCTCCCCAATACGAAGCACACAACCCTTGCAGACTCGGCTAGTACCCAATTGTTCTCCCGTAGGCAAGTCAACAGTCAAAGCATGTTCTAACTTCTCGAAACCCAATCCCAAATTCATAGCATATGCAGTACGTATAAAAGAATGAGTAGCACCGGGATCAAATAAGATTCGGGCCCAGGAATTGTAGAGAAGAATGATACCTTCCACAACGGCATTGGCAATGTCCTCCTCCGGCTGAGTCAAAGCAAATACTCGCCCTTGGTTGGTGCCGCCGGGGGCTTGAGTTTGTATCGGTCGATGCGGTGCAGGCCTCGGTGGTGGTGGTTGGGCTGCTGGTACTTGTCTTGCGGTCTGGATAGGCCCTGAGGTGGAAAAACTGGGCAATGCATCCGAATATGTCCCACACCTCCGCATGCAAAGCAAGATCGTGGGATAATACCAGCTCTAGTCTGAGTGTCTCCCTCTCCTCGGGCTGTCAAAAGTCGCTGTCCACCTGTCGGGTCTGGGCGACGGTATGGTGTCGGTCTCTGTGCCCCACTAGTGCTAGCACCCGTCCGGATTGGACCTCCTCTCAAGAAGCCCTGTCGTCGCTGGCTATCCTCTATGTCTCTCTCTACCAGTGCAGCTCTGTCCACCAAGTCCCCATACTCCCTAATCTTGAGAGCCACCAACTTCTCCCGGATGACCGGCCTCAGTCCCTGCTCAAATCGCTTAGCCCTGTCGGCCTTCGTAGATATAAATCCTGTAGCATAACGGGAGAGCTCGTCAAACCTCCTTTCGTACTCGGCCACCGTCGTGCTACCCTGTCGTAGAGCAAAAAATCAGCCTTCATTCGATCTCTGACTGATTCAGGAAAGTACTTGTCTTGAAATATTTGGTCGAACTCCTCCCAAGTGAGTGCATCAGTGTTTCTCCGTCTCTTGACCGAATCCCACCAATGGTCGGCCTCCCCCTCTAACAAATAGGTCGCCAAGCCAACCCTCAAATCTTCGGCAACTCCCATGCCGTCACATACCTTCTTCACTCTGCGTATCCACTTGTCCGCATCCAAAGGGTTAGAGCTCCCTTGGAAGGTGGGTGGATGTTGTCTCAGAAATTCTCGAAGAACCACCATCCTTCGATCTCCATTTCCAATTCCGGGTACTTGCGCTAGTGGTTGAGCTCCACCATTATGGTTGTTGTTCCCATTCTGGTTTTGTACCAAAGTGGTGAGCTCCTTCAAGCATTGATAGATGTCATTCATGGCATCGGGAGGTGGTGGTGGTGGTGGATTTGCTTGACCTCCACGACCACGCCCACGTCCTCGTCCTCCATCCATCCTGCACATCAATTCACAATTTAATTTTATTGAGGTACAAGACATCCTAATTATTGCTTTAATTTAAAGCCTAAGATTTATATAAAACATAGATCAACAATTTCGTTCAACCTAATCCTGCCTTTCTAGTGGTAATCCATAACCTACAGCTCCCATGTAAGACCTAAAGCCTAAGCTTTGATACCAAATTTGTAACGCCCCAAAAACCCCCTTGGGTGACATTACATTCTAAAAACCATTCACCCCATGAGAGCATTACGTAAATTCATCACGACGAAAGTTCATTCATCAACCATTCATATTTTAACAAAATTTGGGCAGAGTCTCCTTTGTACGGGGAGCTTTACCCAAAACACAACCTGTACAATTATATTACAATTGACCACACCGGGTCCACATATGCATAACTATTGACCACACCGGGTCTATTTATCCATCATAAAATAAACTTTCATTCATCATATGTCATATCCACACTATCATCCCAAAAGAATAGGTCCAATCTTGGCCTTTACATCTCCACAATGTAATAATATAACGCAGCGAAAATAACAAAAAAAAGAACTAGACTTCAAAAGGATATTCTAAGTATAATCTAGTCTAGAACAAAATAAAAGTGTCGCTCTAAGCGTCCACCTCGGGATCCACATTCCCTTCAAGCGGAGTCTCCCAATGGGCGGGCTCCTCGGCTCCTAACTCCTCCTCAAGTGTGAAATCTGAAAATATTATTTGTAGGGGGTGAGCACGAAGCTCTGTAGCAAAATCCTCTCAACTCATACAAAGTTTATAAAAATATATAAAAGGGTCGGTCTCATTTTTCAACATAGCATAGATACATAATTTGAAATGAAACGGGTGCATTTTTCAACGAATCTCAAGTTTAAGTAACAATAGTAATAGAAATGAGCAATTTCAACCAAGTGCTAATAAACATCCATTGCCAAAATATAAATCATTTCCCACACATGATATCATATTATTCTCTCTAACGGGAGCATCCTTACAAGGAACCTCTCACCCTCAAGATTTGGTTTCTCAAGCATCCTTACAAGGAACCTCTTGAGAAAATCACATACTGTCCTCTTTTGGTGTGAGCATCCTTACAAGGAACCTCTCACCCTCAAGATTTGGTTTCTCAAGCATCCTTACAAGGAACCTCTTGAGATGGAATGAGCATCCTTACAAGGAACCTCTCATCCATGTTCATTCCAACAACCATACAAGATCACATCATCCCAACAATCGTCACACATAACCAATGATTCCATAAATCTCCAATTTACAAGCAAATTTCCAAAGATCCACAAATCCATTATGAGGCAATTTCAATAAACAATTAGGAAAATACAAGATATCACCACAACATCATTTATTACTCAACACAAACCACTAAAGTTTTCAAAGCCAAGATTGAGTGACTATAGAGAGAAAAATCCATATTTCTCAAAAGTTAGGGTTGAGAGCAAAAACAAGAGAAAGTAGTTACCCAACCATAACATTGTTTAGAACATGATAATATTTGCATAGACATCAAGAATCAAAGGTTTCCTAACATACATCTAAGATTTAGATCAAAAAAAAAAAAAACCTATATGTATACATAGCCCTAGTCTCAATGTAAGAGAAAGAGAAGAAATCCCCTACCTTGAATCAAAGTTTCAAACCAAAAATTCAAGCTCTAATGACCTCCTTTCTCCCTTTCCTCCTTTCCTCTATCTTCCCCAAGGGTGCTAAGGGGTTTGGGGGTGAGAGATGTGAGAAAAAATGGAAGAAATTGGCTGGATTCTGTGTTTTAAACACAGCAGTCCGCAACAAATCACTGTTCATGGCTGAATTTTGAGTTTTTTTCCAAAATTACAGTTTTGCCACTAGAAATCTCCAATTTGATCCATACGACTACCCTAAGGTTTTTCGACGTTCCGGATTCATTTTTAATGTTATTTTAACCTAAAAACATTGCTTTTATTGCTTTTATTTTAACCTAAAAACCTAAAAACATTGCTTTTAACCCTAAGTTTTTTTCCAAAATTATTGATTTATTGTGAGAGACTTTGTCATGGTTCGTGTACGTCCTGAACGTTACCCTAAAAATTCTTTCAAAAAGTCCACTATCTATTCTCATATTCTTCGTAAGCTTGGACCTAATACATATCACCTTGACTACCTTCGAATATGAGTATTAGTCATATTTTCAATGTAGAGCACTTGTTTCCTTATCATGGTACTTTTGAGCCTCTCATGTTGCCAGCAAGTATTCCTACAGGGTGGAGTTACTTTGTCATCAGCATCACCTACAGTTCTTGTTCTTCCACCGTTTTCACTACAGTTACATAATCAGATTACAGATGTACTTGATGATCAGATTTTGGGCTCCTCTGATGGAGGATATCATCATTATCTTGTTTGGTGAATAGATCGTCCACAGACTAATGCTTTATGGATTAGTGAGAAAGAGTTTCGTCGGCTTGACCCTGATCTTCTAGAGCATTATTATGATCATATCTCTTCGGAGACGAATTCTTTTCAGTCGGTGAAAAATGATAGGAATCGAATTATATTTCGTTATAGTATGCACAGACGTAGGGATTAGGAGTTATTTGTTATTTTATTTTTTAGGGACTTGGTTATCATTTTGATTATTTATTTATTTTTTGTGATCTCCTTATTTATATATATATAGGGGATACATATTTATTGTGAGATATTTTTTATTATTATTAACGAATGGTATTAAATATTTTACTTCCTTCTCAAATTCTCTCTCTTTTCGCATCCATTTCTTCTTCTGTTCTCATCTCTAATGCAATCTACATCACCTATCCCCTATATTCAACGAGAATTCAAATCCTTAAACACGTAAGTAAATAATTTTATTGTTCCTCTCCGTTTGCCACTGTTGGCCACTTTGAAGTAGAATTAGACTCTATACCCTGACACACAAAATAGAGAAGGCAGTGTGATACAGAACCTGCTTTGCATGATATGCAAACATATGCAAAATGAGCTAGAAATATTGAATTCTATCTAGCGTACTCAACTTTCCCTTTTTCCAGAAAGTAGCGTACTCAATTTTTTCCTGAAAGCAAGACAATGTATAGAGCTCATTCTAGGCATGTTCCTCTATGCTACCTAAATTTTTTGTGGGGTGAACAAGAAGAATAGAAGAAAGGAGGAAATGAAACAATAGGAGAAAACATCAACATATTTGAACTCTCCTAGACTCCTAGTGACAATAGGGTATTATCAAGAGAAGAGAAAAGAAGTAAACTCCATGAAAGAATTCTAAAAAGTAAAAATTCACAAGCAAAGGTACGTATGACTAGCTTTTACATACAAGGTTTTTCAAGTTTTCTACCTAATGTGAAGAATGGCCCAACAAAAGTGTATGAAGAGAAGCCTCCTTAGGACGGTGTAGAGTTATGCAGAATCCCCTCGGGTTGTGAGGATAGTCTCCTTGAGCTAAATCTTTATCACTTCTTATGAGAAGGCAAATGTTATTTCTCATCACTTAAGATGTGGAAGATGTAGTTACCTAGAATCATAGGTCGTAATCTCTTAGAATAGATAATTCTACTTAATTTGAGTAGCTCCCTTATGAGTATACATAGGGAGCCTTCAGATATGTCTTAAACTATATTGTACATCTGCAGTTTTATTGGAAACAAAATTTTGATTTACAGAAAAAAGTAAAAAATTTTGATTCCCCCCAAAAAAGGGAGGTACTTAGAGCAATACCCAAAGAGTTGCTCTATCCACACACCTAGTCTACAATAAAACATATCTTCCATGTTGAAAGACAAGGCATACCAAAATAAATAAGACCCTAAAATACCATAAATAGTAAATAGAGTATATACCCAAACATGAAACAAATGATTCATAGGCCAACAAAAACTGAAACATGCAAAATCACCTATTTTCACCCAAATGAAAGAAAGAGTAAAACTCATGGGCCCACCACACCATGAGGATCAAATGTAATCTCTTTGCTAGGCATACGGACCAAGCGTAGCAACCATATGTTGATCCTCTCATGAATTTATGTTCCATTAATCTGAGACATATACTAGATTGAAACATTTATCAGCTCATGCATTCAGCAAGTCCCAGCCTCACCCATAGTCCCTAAAGCCCACTTCTTTAACTTTCTACTCAAGAATTTCCACATGGTACCTCTAATGAGGAAATTTTTTTATCAAGTTTTCCCCTTAAAGGTAGAAACACCACAATCTCTATACATGCTAACAAGCATAGACGACAAAATCTACTAGTAATACTTGAAGCAAAGTCAAAAAGCCAATGGATCCCAAAGCAACTAGATCATCTCCAATCTGTTGATGACTCCACTATCCTCTAATCAAGAACCCCAATCTCCCATCTTTTTTTTCCACGTCAAGAAGCGCATCTAGCAATATGGGTGTAGCTTTCTCAAGCCACTATCAAAACATATAGCTGTCGCAAAAATGGGATGAAGTCTAGCATCTTGGCTTATCTGGTTCCGCACGGGTGCTTCTGGCACCTTCTTGCATATATGGAAGTCGACCTTCGAAAGGTTCCCAAATCGAAGACTACACTTATGAGGAAGAGATGGTTTCAGTGAGGCAAAGGAATATTTAGATACAAAGGGATTTAAATCCAAAAATGATAAGAAATATGATGCTTAGTGATGAGGATGTTTTTTAGGTCCTTATGATAGGTGGAAGCATCAATTGAATTTACAGTTATTTAGATAGTTTGATTTACATGTTTTCATATTATAAGAACTTAAGGTATTATTGGTGTTTGATGGACTTTCAATGTTTATGCTTTTGTGAAATTTGAATATTTAGTATAAAACAAGTAGAAACTTGGATGCCTTATATTATTTGGATGCTAAGTTGTAACTTGTAATTTTTAAACCTTGATTGAAAGATTTGTCCATAATAAAACAGTTGCCTATTGTTTGCAATGTTCACCTCACTTCATGGAGCCTTCGCCTCTGTTTAGTTTATGACTTAAATAACGGTTACCATTTATTCTATCTTGAAGCTCTATAAGAAATGAAGAGATAATCATTGTAAACAAGTATCGAACCTAGGTATTGGGCATTATTCCTTGTTTTGAAGACACAAAACAAAGAATTGGATGCTAAGTTGTAACTTGTAACTTGTAATTTTTAAACCTTGATTGAAATATTTGTCCATAATAAAACAGTTGCTTGTTATTTGCAATGTTAGCCTTGCTTCAATGGAGCCTTCGCCTCGGTTTGGCTTATGACTTAAATAACGGTTACCATTTACTGTATCTTGAAGCTCCATAAGACATGAAGAGATCATCATTGTAAACAAGTATCAAATCTAGGTATTGGGCATTATTCTCTGTTTTGAAGACACAAAACAAAGAATTGGATGCTAAGTTGTAACTTGTAATTTTTAAACCTTGATTGAAAGATTTGTCCATAATAAAACAGTTGTTTGTTGTTTGCAATGTTCCCCTCACTTCAATGGAGCCTTTGCCTCGGTCTAGCTTATGACTTAAATAACGATTATCATTTACTGTATCTTGAAGCTCCATAAGACATGAAGAGATAATCATTGTAAACAAGTATCAAATCTAGGTATTGGGCATTATTCTCTGTTTTGAAGACACAAAACAAAGAATTGGATGCTAAGTTGTAACTTGTAATTTTTAAACCTTGATTGAAAGATTTGTCCATAATAAAACAGTTGTTTGTTGTTTGCAATGTTCCCCTCACTTTAATGGAGCCTTTGCCTCAGTCTAGCTTATGACTTAAATAACGATTACCATTTACTGTATCTTGAAGCTCCATAAGACATGAAGAGATAATCATTGTAAACAAGTATCAAATCTAGGTATTGGGCATTATTCTCTGTTTTGAAGACACAAAACAAAGAATTGGATGCTAAGTTGTAACTTGTAATTTTTAAACCTTGATTGAAAGATTTGTCCATAATAAAACAGTTGTTTGTTGTTTGCAATGTTCCCCTCACTTCAATGGAGCCTTTGCCTCGGTCTAGCTTATGACTTAAATAACGATTACCATTTACTGTATCTTGAAGCTCCATAAGACATGAAGAGATAATCATTGTAAACAAGTATCAAATCTAGGTATTGAGCATTATTCTCTGTTTTGAAGACACAAAACAAAGAATTGGATGCTAAGTTGTAACTTGTAATTTTTAAACCTTGATTGAAAGATTTGTCCATAATAAAATAGTTGTTTGTTGTTTGCAACGTTTCCCTCACTTCAATGGAGCCTTTGCCTCGGTCTAGCTTATGACTTAAATAACGATTACCATTTACTGTATCTTGAAGCTCCATAAGAAATGAAGAGATAATCATTGTAAGCAAGTATCAACTCTAGGTATTGGGCATTATTCTCTGTTTTAAAGACACAAAACAAAGAATTGGATGCTAAGTTGTAACTGGTAACTTGTAATTTTTAAACCTTGATTGAAATATTTGTCCATAATAAAACAATTGCTTGTTGTTTGCAATGTTTGCCTCGCTTCAATGGAGCCTTCGCCTTGGTTTGGCTTATGACTTAAATAATGGTTACCATTTACTGTATCTTGAAGCTCCATAAGAAATGAAGAGATATCTTTGTAAACAAGTATCAAATCTAAGTATTGGGCATTATTCTCTGTTTTGAAGACACAAAAACAAAGAATTGGATGCTAAGTTGTAACTTGTAATTTTTAAACCTTGATTGAAAGATTTGACCATAATAAAACAGCTACTTGTTGTTTGCAATGTTTGCCTCGCTTCAATGGAGCCTTCGCCTCGGTTTGGCATATGACTTAAATAACGGTTACCATTTACTCTATCTTGAAGCTCCATAAGAAATGAAGAGACAATCATTGTAGCCAAGTATCAAATCTAGGTATTGGGCATTATTCTCTGTTTTGAAGACACAAAACAACGAATTGCTACAAGGTTCTATTTGCCAAGAAAGGTTTAGATTAGCTAAAATGAGCTTGAGTGACAAAACGAATACTAGTGCTTGGGGTAGAAATGCTAAGCTTGAATTTTGTGGAGATATTACTATCTCCCTCTCCCTCTAAATTATAGAAAAAAGCTCTTATGCCCCCTTTGCATTGGTCAAAGCATGGTCAAAGAATTTTCCAATAGCATTAAGTGGTCACTTGACTAAAAGGAAGTTGAGTTCTTTAGTCCACTTTCCCTGTGGGTGGGCTTCGACTTTGATGAAAATGTATCCGATCTCTGACTTCGGCTTCAGTTGGAGTGAATTTTTACCTCTGACTCTAAACTTTTATAACTCCATTTCCGACTCCGCTTGTCAAACGCAGAGCGAAATTTCGATATTAGGCCATTTTTATTGGGTTTTTTTTATATATTTTTTTAACTACTGCAATATTGTTGAGAGAGAGAGCTTTGGAAATGGCAAATTTGAAAATAAAAAAAATCTAAATTTGAAAACCAGATCTAAAAACTAAAAAAATCAGATTTGAAAATTGGAGAAAAAAAAACAATAAGGAGTTATGGTCTAGAAAAAAACAAATTTGGGCCTAGAAAAACCAGATGTCATTTTGCTCAATACATCATACATGTGGGTATGCTTGAAAAATAGGATTGGAAGGAAGGGGGTATGCCATAAACGCTTACCAAGTTCAAGAGGAGATTTCTAGGGCTATGAACTAATCCCAATCTCTCTCTTTTGCAAAATCAATCATTTTCTTCTTCAAATCTTCAAGAGTCATCCTTCTTTCTTGATCTTCTTTTCCTGTCATTTCCTTTGCCACCATAAAATGAGAACCAAGAAGAAGATTGCTTGTCGAGAGTTGCTCCTTTGATTGAGGTCTAGGTTTGCTCGTCGATTGCGAGAGAGAGAGATGGAGGGGTGAGACAGTTGTGTGTGTGAGAGAGAAAAAGAAAGAAACAGGAAAATATAGGTGGGGATTTAGGGTTAGGAAAGAAAATATGGAAGGCAACAGTAATTTATATTTATAATAATATATTAAATAATTTATAATTCATCTTTTTTTAAAATTAATATTAATTAATAAAAGTTGGAGTCGGAGTGAAAAAGTTTTCGAAAAGAACTTCAGACTTCAACTCCGACAAAGGTAGAGTCGGTGTCGAATTTTCTGATAGTTGCACACCCCTACCTTTCTCTAATTCTATTATAGAGTTTTTTAGTCCTTGGTCATCCTTCCTACTAATGTTTATAGATCTATTCTCATTCAATTTGGCTCTATAGTATTTCAACTCAATTCCTTTCTCATAATCTACTCTATTCTATCAATGATTTGCTGGGGTATACTCAAATGTGAGGTATAATAAACTTGAATGTTGCTAATAACTTACTAGACCAACTGTAGTTTTCTACATGAGAAACTTATTGGCCCATGATTAACTACAACAAATGTTGACACGAGGGGAATTTTCTAGGATTGCTGCAAAATATACTCGACTTTTTGTTGAAAAGCACATGTTAAGAAGTTGTTACTTTGGTACAAGTGAACTTGCAACCCTAAGATAAGTTGCAACTTATGCAAAAAAATCCTCAAGAAGTCCAGTAAAGTGAGACCCACATAGCAGAAGAGCAAAAGATCACCAAGGATGGTTGGGTGTGCTAAATTTTCTTACATCAGACATAAAACTAGAATATCTAGCTTCTGAAAGTAGTTCGTTAAACAATAAGTGTGAGCACTTTGATTGCTATAGCAAAGAGATGGAGAGATATGAAAACACCTTGCTTCAAGTCCCTAGCACTTGGGAAGAAATCAACCAACTCTTCGCTCATGGTTCTAGAACTTAGGGAAGGGAATATATGAAATGATCCTTTCTCATGGCCAATGGGTAGTTGAGAGCCTCTAAAATGCCACAGAGGAAAAACCAAGTCACTTTGTAATACGTTTTAGTTAAATTCACTGAAGCTCATTTCTATATGATAGTCTCTTATGAACTACTATGGAAGGAGTATGTTTTCCCCAATTTTTATTCTAGTGATGAAGGCTACCTGGTTAGAATTATTTATACCATTCAACGATCCTTTAACTCTAGAATCAATAAGCTTGGAGAGAGCCTTGCAGATTGTATTATAACATCAGATGGGCCTAAAATCCCTCATGGAGGAAGGGTTAGGAACCTATAGAAGCAATGCTGTGAAGGTAACATTAAGTACCCTGAGAAATATCCTTGCAATGAAGAATTCCTTCACAGTATCAACATCTAGTCCCATGACTAACTCTGATATATAAGAAAATAGACATTGAATCTATCTAGTTTTGGTGCTTTTTGGTAATTCATAAAGAAGAAAACATCATGGATTCCCTCGTCAGTTACTTCTTGAATCATACAATTTGTTGATATGATATTCTCTTTTTATGCCACTTGTAATCACCCTTATTCTTTATGATGCTCAAACTATAAAATTGGTTTGTACTATAGAGCTGCTCATAGAACTTTATTTCTTTCTTCATTTCTTGGCCACTTCTTGCCAAAGATCCATCCTTCTCATGAGGGAGGTAATCTTTCTCTTATTCCTCTTACATGGGAAAAGATTGTATTTTGATACCATAAAAATCAACTTATGTTTGCAAATTAGCTCCTCATTGCTAGCTTTATTAGAATATGGTACAAGTAGATGCCTTCTATAAACTTAGAACACAATTAGTAGGTTATTGTCATGACTCCTTTGGCAATACTAAAGTATCCCCAATGCTTCTTAAGTTATCACTGATGTTGGCTTGGGCCTAACTCTTTACCCATGGACTTAAACTTGCCTTGAGCTTTTTCAGTTTTAGAACACATTTGGTGTTACACTATTCCTTCCACTCTCATCTCATTCACGAGCAATCATCATGTGGAAGTCTTCCATTTCAACAAGTTGGTTAGAATATTTAAATGGTGATTCTATATTGTTTACAGTCTCTCCTAATCTAACAATAGCTACAGAGTGGCCTGAGACACGTGGGGTTAGGAACTTTAGCATTGACTGCCAAAACTTGGTGTTCCACACTTATTGACCAAAAATCTATCTAGTTTGTGCATAGTATGCCTAAACCCCTTTGATCCTCACTAAGAATCTTGCAAGTAGACATCAATGTTTTCTATAAATTAGCTCCATTTCCCTGAGCACCCTTGAGATTCTTGAGGACTTTTAATGGAAAGAAAAAAATAATTGTCAATATATTGCACAAAACAATGAAAAACTTAATTTATTTGATGCTATCTTATTTCAATTTAGAGTATTTGGAATCCAAAATAACCAAATATTTGTTTAGTATATTTGCTATAATTTATAATGACTTTAGTTTTTAAAAATATTTTGTATAGTAACTGCGTGTTAAGCTTTCTTACTCTAGTCCACAGTATGCCAACAAACTTCATACTTCTTTTCTAACATTAACTTATGTTCTCTTTCTTAGAGCGGTTGTTAAGCTTTCTAATGTCCCTAGCAAGATTTATTATGAAAGCAAAGCCTTGCTGAGATTCAAGTGCTTAACCACCATCACCTTACCCTACTCAGAGGTTTCTTTTTGACATCCCTATGCTTTTATGTACCTTTACTTGCTTTAATAGAGTTCAAATTCATGGGGATCTAGTGCTTGGACCCATTTTGGTTCGCAGAACAACCAGTGGGCGAGGCTTAAGATGTGTCAGTCATTTGGCCACCTTCTTCACTTAGGTTGCCAAATTTATTTGTAGAAATTCGCATTTCAAGATTTCAAATAATGGGACTTAATTCACAAGCAATTGTGGAGGTTACCTGCGTGGCTTCACCTCTTGCTACAAATTAACAACCACCACCTTTAAGCCAACATCAGTATGAGCATCTGAACTATATCCCTATTGGATAATTGAAGTCTGAGGATCGGCTCAACTGATTTCATTCCCTTGTGAACCTGCTACAATAATAGCAAAGACTATCATTTTTGCATGTATGTCAATAATCGATTGTTGTACATCAGCGTTAGGACTCCAATCATTTATGCTTGTCTTCTTTGGATAATAAATTTCATAATGTCCAAATATTTGAGAAGCTTGACATTCCTTAGGCTCCTATTGATGTTCAGCCCCTATTTCCACTTTTTCTGGGGTTGCATACAAGTTATTTGTATCGATTTGGAGATGAAAGGACTCTAGAAGCAAACACTTACATTGATCTCGATCTAATCCTCTTTTCGTCGATTGCGAGCATATTTTGCATCAAGGGAATGACAAATTCTTGAAGAAGAAGGCCTCTAAAAGATCCATAGTCTATTTGCAAATACTCTAGTCCTAGCTTCATCCTTCATTATCCATAAACTTGAGGAAGTAAAAACCCTGGACAATAGCACTCGCATATTATCGTACACTGTGTGCTCTATGAAGCTAATGGTCAAGAAAGAAAGTTTCTTGGAAAATTTGCCATTCAATGTTGGCCCTTCTAACAACTTTTTTGGGAGGTTGAGCAATCACCTTGTTATTCTCTTGTTCTAGTTCATAAAAGTGTCATTACCACTAAATGAGTGTGCATATAAAAAAATTGTCAACATTAGAATTATTTCCCAACTTTAGAACCCAATAAAAAAATTTCTAAACTCAAAAAACATGTAGCATCTGCCTGTGCATATAAATTTCAAAACTAGAACAGACAAATCAATCGTGTCTGGATGCCCAATTTGATTTGGATAATGTTAAATTGACTAAAAATTTTGACCAAAACCAAGAGAACTAAATAATGTGGCGCTAACATGTTGGACTTTTTGGTCCCACTTTTACTCCTTCAAAATTTAAATGTTGCTAACCATGGCAGATTTAGACATCATGCGAGTTGCACATACTCGAGAAGAAAATTATTACTAATTCACCATGTAACATTATAATTAAGAATTTTATAAAATTTAACAAATATTGAAGAGGACACATCAGATATAATCATAAAAACAGCGCCTACTTTAAATAAAAGTGACAAGAGTTAATACCCTAATGGGACAAGGTGGTGCTAGCTTCTATGGTCTTACAATACAATGCAACAGTTGACGTTGAACGTGTACAAACAAGTCAGAGGATAGTAACAAGGATGTTGAGTAGAAAAATGATTAAGGTTGGCAAATATTGCAAAAAGAAAGAAATAGCCAAATGTAACCACGAGTCAAAATTTTCAATGAGAGAAGACAGTGTCATAATGCTTCAAATTTAAAAAATAACTAGCGCACAATAGTTAAATCTATATGCAATTGCTTCAATGAATTGTGTAGTTGTCACACAACATATGGTTTTCGATGAAAAAAAATTTACTGCATCTCCATATTATTATAATTATGTAAAGTGCTGAATGTAACAAAGTTTGAATGATGCATTCTCATTTGAAAATAATTATTCAGTGTAAGATATTTTAGGTCATAACAAAGTCTAAAACACATCTTTGTGAGCTGTGGGTTCTTGTTAGGCAAAAACTCAATGCTAATTGGTAGTTACGAAGGTGGGCCAGCAGGCCTATTTAAGGGATGCAACAGTCTGATTACCAGTATGTAGGACTATTTAACAACTGATCTTGTTTTCTGATTGAGAAGAAGCTAGTCAAACGCAACAATTTTCATAAAATGGCTGAACATAACAAAGCTGCAATTCAGAGCACTATTGTCTGATGGAAAAAACTAAGTAGTTGGTTAATGTCGTTTTTCCAGTGATACAAAATTACTTTGAGAAAAATTCACTTCATTCAACCTAAAAACAGTACTTTGAGTATACTTTGAGCAAGAAATGTAGTTGTTTCTTGAAAAACCTGTCTGCTGCAGTACATAGTCTCACACTAAATTTTGCACTTTTTCTGGTAAATCTAGGCCATTTTACTAACTATTAATAAAGTTATATTTGTGCAAGTCCAAGCCTAAAATGGCTGGGATTTCACTACTTGCATAGATATATGGCTTGACTGAACTTCTTTTTCAATTTTTGGAGATTAGGACTGCAGAAGGAGAGTCTTAAAATTTTAATCTACTATCAGTTTCTTTCCTCTGTCAACTAGATGCCCAACATTTTAAGAGCTCAAGGATTGCAAGATGCAGCTAAATAGAAAAGATAGGGCTGCTACGGGCTCAAATCCCACTATACTAGGGCCTAATAAGGGTTATTTTTTAAACAAAGAATCAACTCGACAAAGAAATTGCAAAGAATGAAAGCCAAACTGAAGCCAATATGAGCCAATGGAAGTTTTCATTCCTCATGATTAAATAAGCGGTTCATACTTCGAACAGAAAATAAATCTGATTTTTGAGGTTCTAGATGAACCTAACAATAGTACATAATTAAGACAACACCAGGCTTGGTTTCTCTTGGTTTCAAGTGCATCTACTTAACAATCATGTGGTTATTTGACAGTGCACACCACTATTCAAAATAAACATTTTATATGAACACTATGACGGCTGTAGAAGCCATGAAACAACGTATTAGCAATCATTTGTACATACAATATACACCATAATAAGTACAGCATATCACTGCTGAATCCTTGAAATTTTCCCTCTTATATTTAGTCATTTAGTTGCAAATATTTTATGAAACCTAAGCTCAAAACAAACTCTCAATTAGTCAGACATTAACTTAACACATTAGATAAACAAATCAATAAACTGTGGATACAAATATGTCAAAGCAAAACAGAATGATTGCATAAACCAATTAAATTCTCCATAATAAAGTCCAATTATTTCGTTCCCATACCACGCATTCAAGATACCCCAAACTTCAACACAGAATATCACAAATGTAGAATCAAGCCATTTACTCGAAGTTATCATCATAAAATTATTCAGACAGTGACAGAGATTAGTAGTTCCGATACGAATGAACACATCAAAATGAACCTAAACAAAATGATTACTACTGAATAAAGTCCAAAAGAAATTGATCAAAACTTTGCCAGGCCAATGAATGATTACTACTGAACTTTAGCATCACTATGAAAGGAACAAAAGATTACAGAAGGGAATATAGCAATTAGACAGTTAATATTTCTAACAGCTACCAAACAAGAGGGGTCAAACTATTGCAATCAAATACTGTTCATGCATGTAAATTCTCATAAAAGAAGATCAAGACCTGATGGGGATATTTTCAGACCTGATTGTGGCCTTTCCTCTTAAGATCGTCCTCCATGATTGATGAGCTCAAATCTTTTCAGAGAACTGAGACGGTTTCATCTGCGAGAACTCAAAGGGATAACAGACAACACAAAAGCAAAGAACGACTATCTACCAAGATTCCATCAACAAATACAAAGAACTTCTATCTGCAAAGATAGTCACTGACCACTTCTACTACTAAATCCTCTCATCACCTTGAAATTGAAAATTGTAAACCAGAAAAGAAAAAAATAAACACACACACGCACTATCTATGATAATCACAAGACTCTTCCAACGAAGATTCAAATGGAGACTACAAGGCTATATATGCATAAAATAGAAAAAACCCACTACATATATATCAAAAACAAGATGAAAGCAACTGAATCAGGAGGACAAATCAACCCATATAAACCCCCGTTGGACTGTGAAGTCAAATGAAAAAGATTATGGCCATTGATTCAGGCAAAGGAACGAAAAATACTCGTTCAAATCAAAACCCAAAACAAGACCTTCTCTGAGTGCACATCGCATGCGCAGGAATTAAAAATGTAAATGAACGAAAAGATAACAAGAAGGATGCGGAGAAGAGAGAGAAAGAGATAGAAGGGTTAAGGTGTGAGGACCATCCTACATACCTGATATACATCTATCGTGTTGTTATGGTAATGGTCCCATAATAATGCAGTTTTCCGTTAATTTAGAACGCTAATTAGGGTTACCTTCTCAAAGAAAAACCCATAAAAAGTCACGCTTTCAAGCTATTTACCCTACCAAATATTATTAAAATATAGCACAAAAAAAAAAATCAACTAATAAATCCATAAGCAAATGGACACTAGACCCATTATTTTGTATAATTGTTTTCTCACTCGCTAGTGCAAGTGTCTTCTGAGGCGTTATTCAACTACCCCAATCACAAGCCTAAAAAGGAGATATAGATATACAATTTGGGAACGTACAGAGAGAGAGAGACACTGGCCGGAAAGGACCCAGTTCCGGCACCGGAAGCCGACAGAAAGAGAAGTGAGCACGCAAAAGCAATGGTATACAGTTATACAATTTGCCTCTGTGTGCTCACTCTCTTCTGTCAGTTTTCAAGGAGTCCCAGAATAAGAGAAAAATCGAAGATAATCTCTATAGTACTTTCCCAAGATGGTAACAAACCCAGTACAAAAAAAAGCACCAATATTTACCCATAAACTGCAAAGTCAGATCTGAGAACACACAGTGATACCCATATAAGGAAAGATACCAAAATCCCAAAAAACATGCTTTCAATCTACGATCCATGCTCTTTTCAGCGACATGAACGGATACTTTTATGACCGTTTAGGGTTTGCTCAGATCAAGAGAAACCAACCCAAAGAGCCATTGGATAACTCTCTCCCTCTCTCTCCCCTTTATTGTCCTTCGGGACTCCCCATCTTCTCTCTCTTACATGCAGGACAGACAGGTGTCGGTGGCACGTACAATGGCTTTATCTGAACCAATCAAAGAGTGCTCAGGGTGACCACATATAAAAAGTGAGTGTGTGTGAGAGAGATAGACAGAGAGAAAGAGAGGTGAGGGATGAGACGAGTCACTTCCGGTAAATTTGGTAGACCACCTCCCAATTTAGATATGATATTATTTACATAATAAAATAGATTAAAATTTAAATTTTAAAAATGAACAAAATAATTTTTATTATTCGTAATTGAGATCGCTTTAAATTTAATTTTAAAGTTAATCTAACGACTAATATTAACGCCATAAATTTAATAAGAAAAATATGACGTTAAATGTGTGTTTGAAGTGACTTTCTAAAAATATTTCTATAAATTATTTCTCTTAAATACTTAAAAAAAAATATAATTTTTAAAACCACCTCACCACTACCTCTACCCCACCACCAACACCACCGCTATTGTTGTCGCTGCCACCGTCATCGTCGCCACCACCACCACAATTGTCACCGTCGCCACCACCCCTTCTCCAGTACCACTACCACTACCACCACCACCACTGCCCCTAATCGCCACCATCACCGCCATCGCCACCACCGCCGCAGCCACCGTCGACACCACCATTGTCGCCACCATCGCCACTGTCACTACTACCACCACCATAGTCGTTGCCGCCACCACTATCATCGCTGCCCTCACTGCCACCATGGTTATTACCATTCACCATAACCATCATTATCTCCTACCACAACTACTGTCGTCCATTACCTCTCACTCCCACTACAAACCGTTACTTAAATTTTTTTATCTCTTCTCTATATTCGTGATTTGAATTTGGATATAAATACAAATATATTTATCGTTTATCATTTTTTATTATTTTGTGCCTTCAGGTACAGACAATAACTAGTTATTCAATAATAAATAAGGTTAAAAAATTAAATTTAATAATTATAATTATTAATGTCATTGTAGATCCTAACATTTATTCGGACTTACTATCTATTCAATAGTTGTAATTATCAAATTTATTTTTTAAGTCTAATTTTTATGTATGTATTGCATTACTCATAATAAATTTACAATTAAATAAGATAAATCTCACTTAATAATTTTTTTATATATAAATAAGTTAATTATTAAATTAAATAAAATCTATTTATTTATATATTAATATTTATTAAATAATGTCAGATAATAATAACATGGTTTCACATGTTTTCTTATCCACTTCTTTTTTATCGCTTTGCTTGTTGTTAGTCGTACTGAAGGAAAAACAAACGGGTGCACGGAACTTTTTTGGGAAAGGGACAAACGTGGCCTGTTGTGATTGGTAATACAGCTACTCGTTAGAAAACTTGGGTCACCGTGTTCCTGATCCATATCTGGCCGTTGATTCAACCTGGTTATTGCATTTTCCACTGTTAGATTGGGTGATTGTGGGTCAAGATTGCGCAGACAGGGTTTCTTCTATTGGGACTTGCGCTGATGGGACTGCGTCAACTAGGGGGACAAGTAATGTTTGGGTTGGGATTGTCTACAATTGCCTTTGCCTCAAGTGCTACACCCGCTAGCCTGGCTGCAATATTTTTCTTTATGGGTAGTTTGTTTAGTAAGATAATGTTATAAAATGTATGAAAGAGAAATTTTTAAATTTTACATGAATTTGTTTAGCATAAAATAAAAAATAAAAAAAAAATAATTTTTTTTCATACTTAGATATTCAATTTTACCCTTATTTTTTAAAAAATATTCAATAAATTATTAATTTTAAAAATTTTTATACAAATTAGAATAACTATATAATTTGGTTTAGACGTTAAGGTTCAAATCTATTCTTGTCCCTGAATTAGATTAGGAGCCAATTTTTGTAAAATTTGAATAATAAAAAATATTTTTTTCTTTTTTAGACAGAGTTAAAATAATTAAGGACAATTTAAACAATTAAAAAAAATTCTTGTATCTTTCTTTTCTTATAAACAATAAAATGGAATTATTTTAAAATTTTGTTAGAAATTTTTCATGCTAACAAAATGCATGCATGAAAATGTATTTTGTTTTGTAAAAATAAAAATTAAGTTTTTAAAACTTTTTAATTATGTTTAAATTATGAATTTCAGTTATAGTTCTTTTTCCCTATTTAGTGTATATATTAAAAAATAATAATTATTATTAGTTTTATAGGTATTCAAGGCCAAACAATAAAAGACATTAAAAAGTCAGGTTACCTAGAAGCCCAACGGTCAAAAAAAAAACATTCAAAGACATTCAAAGCCATCTTGTGTACGTTAACACAGTGGCTATATAATGGCTCGGAGATATCATTTGGTAGAAGAAGGAAAAAAAACAGTACAGGCGTCCTTCCTTTTGTTCATTTTAGTAGATTTTCCAATTGCTCGTATCAATTCTCTGGGCCTATATTTTTCAATTATCATCTATTACTTTATTTTTGGGATAACTCGATTTGAGTCAGGTTCATTTCTATCTTCCAGTAGACGTGACCATTGAGAAGATGTTGTTGCGAGCGTTGGATTGGATCTTGGAGTCGCTGGTGTCCATTAGTACCCTCACGTGGAAAGGTTCAGCTGCTTTAGGACAGTGATCACACACGCCTCTCGGATTCGTAGGCCAAATCATTCTAAATCTATTTATTTGGTTTATATAGATTGTATGTTTATATATTTTCTGTATTTATTTAAATTGCATGTTATATGATCTCACTATTATTTGCATGTTTTATTTCAAATTTTAGATTACAACTCTCAAAATTATATTGCTCACATCATAATTCTAATAATTGTTGATTTGGCCAAAAGTTTAGTAGCAATTTTTATTAATTCCAATTATAAATATATGCTTAAAACTATAATTATTTCTATATGTTTCACTTTCTTTTCTTTTACTTCACTTTCTATCTCTTTCATTTTCTATCATCTTTTTCTTGCTAATCAAACAGATCCTTCAAGAAAATTAGAATGTTTTTTTCTTTCATGTGGTTTTATTAATAATACATTTGGCCCTCATATGTTTAGATTATTAAATAGATATTTGTGTTAAATTATTTTAGTAAATTTGGCCCTTTTATTTGAAGAGTATTAAATAAATATTTATGTTACATTGTTGCATTAGTAAATTTGTGAAAATTAAAAGAAATTACAGTTAGCCGAAGTAATAACTATTAGAGTTTATTAGAAGACCGTGTAAGCAATATTTTTAATGGTGATGCCATGGATAATTAAAGTTAGCATTACAAAATTGATATCATTTGTAGATTTTTTATATTATTGTCGAAATATCAAAATTAAAAAGATTTAATCCCATTTCTATAGTTAAATCACACATGAAAAATACAAGTTATTAGATGAGTGGAGGAGTTGATGACAAAACAAAAAGATCAATTAGTTTTCTATAATGTTCACTTCTTTTGCAAACAATAAAATCAAATATCAACCAAGTTCATTATCAAAATTATAAAAAAGGGTGGGTAAAATTTTGAAGATGGAAACCCAATTATAGAACGATTGATCTTCACAATTTAATAAGTAATGGCTTCTGATATAAGTTAAATTTTACTAGATTTAATTTTTTTTTTTACTAGATTTACTTTATTGTAGAAAATAATGGAGAAACTTTTAGGTAATTTTTGGTTTTTTCTTTGAGAGGGGAAGTTGTGTGTAGAGGCTTAACAAATTCATCTTGTGTGAAGTTTAATATATTTGAAAATTAATTGTGATGATACACAAATTGGTTTGCACACCACCTGTCAAGTAAACAATATTAAATGCAGTAAACAAGTAAAGAGAGAGAAGAAGATGTTTATAGTGGTTTGGTCAACGTAATCAATGCTCACTTTGAATGACTAGGGTCGTTGGGTATTTTATTGACTCAAGTGCGTAGGGAGAGCTGAGAGTTACAAACTTAGAGAGGGAGATGAGAGATGTGCTCAATTGAGTGTGGCGCCCACAAGTGTTGGTGGGGCTTACAATTTATAATCACACTCCTAATAGATTTGGGCGAGATATTAGTAACTAGTTGGCTAGTCTGTTGGATCTGGCATCCTCCTCTCAACGAGCGAGGAGGTTATGATACTTTCCATGAAATTTTATCAAAGGATGAGATGAGGGTTGACTATTTACAAGACAGCAAGGATGAGGCTCTTGAATGACCCTGCATGCTTCTTGCTGACGTAGCTCCTTGAACCTGATGATCTTGACCGCGTGTAGAGCACTTTGGACTTGGCTTGCTGGACCTCCAAGAATTGGGCTATTAATTTGGACTAGGCTCATAACATGAGTTGGGCCCTTGGGTTTAGCCCATCATTTACCCCCACTTCCCTGTGTCTAACGGAACTTAAAAAGGACGGCATTTAGTTTGAGTTTGAATTTTTGGTTGACCGGCATAATTGAAAAAATTTTGGGAGGCCAAAACATGTGCTTCTAGGCCTTTTTTGGGCTTTTAACAAGGTCTGTCCTACCTATAGGCAATAAGTTTTGTAGAGCTCGCCGAGAGTTTTGATTTGACATATTATGGGCCCCATTTAGAGTTACAGATCAAAAGTTACAGTCAAAATAGCGTGAAACCCTTTTTAAATATGAATTTCTTGAAGACTTCTTTTGATTGGCGACCTCTTCCCTTCCAATAGACTCCTTTTGCTTGTGGGATACCATTAGCTATATAAACTCCTTTATTTACTCCCATTTTTGGATTCTTGAAAAGCCCTAGCTATAAATTGGGGCTTTTTTGCTTTTCCGTAATAGGATTTAGAAAATCCTAGGTATAAAAAGGGAGTTTCTTCCCCCACTCCACCCATTTCATTCAACTCTGAGAGAGTGTTCCTCCTTCAAATTTTTTGGAGACCCCAGACTTGATATTCTTGAGCTTGAGCACCGAGCACTTCGATCAATGTCGACTAAGGAGGAGGAGATGCAACTGCCTATTATCAGTGAGGAAGAAGTGGGCATTGAAGGCAGTGGTCACCTTGGGTGAGCTCTAGGCACCACCGAACGTGGAGGAGGTGAGCAGACCGCTCGTGTAATGGTCATGGGAAAGTTGACCGCGCGTGAGAAGGAGGTGCTGCTCACCCACTTAGGTGTTGATCTGGGCGGTGAGCAGGTGGTGGGCATCGTTGGGCGTGAAGTAAGGGTGAGTTCCCTTGGGCGTGCAGCCGAGGTGGGTAGGGGAGATCTAGGTGTCCTGTGGGCTACGTGGGGACGTCGAATTTGAAAATAGGGCTCACCACTTTGGGTGAGCAGGCTGTTCGGGTGAGATATTGGGCGCATACCATTGTAAATGGAGTGGGAACTGTCTGCGCACTAGAGGTGTCGAGCGAGTAGTGCGCGATGAAGGAGGCTGGTTAGGGATTGGGCGCTGAGACCCAGGAGCTAGACACCCAAGTCGAAGCGACCCAAGTGAGAATGGAATCATTGGGTGCCCCTTTGGGCGTTGATTGAGGAGCTTGGGCGAGCAGGCCTTGGGTTCCCCTTTGGGAGCTAATTTTGGGAATTCAGGCGAGCAGCCTACTCGCGTTAGGGGCGTGGTGATAGGCGAACAGATGAGGGGGAGTTGGACACCCTTGGCAAGGGCGTCATTGGCCAGGCGTCCCAAGCGTTGGGCGTCTCTGGCCAGGCCTCTCGGGCATTGAACACCGAGGCCTGGGCTGCCCAGACACTGGGCGCCGAGTCTAAGGAGGTCCAGACGCCTGGTGTTGGGGTTGTGGTGACTCGGGTACTCACCGAGGCAGGTGGGACACGCAACCTTGGTAGTGGTAAGTCTGGGGAGGATCTGGCTCCTTCATGTGGAATTTCTCTAAATCAGACTCTTTAGGGCCTCTCCAATAGTGGCTCAGACAACTCTTCATGTCCTCGCAACAAAAAGCACCAAGGAAAGGTAGTCCTGGATGATGATGGGTTTAAAGTGAGTACAATTTCTAGCACTTTAAATATAGATGCTGATATTTTGAGGATTGTCTTCGCCTACCACATTCCTCCAACTATGCTGTGTTGTCGAGCTAAGATGGGTGAGCCCATTTGCGATAACTCCTCTAGTGATCTTGTCATCTATGAGAAGATGCTTGAGGTTGGGCTTAGGTTTCCCATGTCTTCTTCTATTTGTCGTGTTTTACATTACTTTTCACTAACACCGGGGCGATTGTCGCCTAATGGTTGGAGGTTTTGTTATGTTTTCTGGTATTATGGAGGAGGTGTATCATGAGGGTGCCTCTCATGTCAAGTTTCATGTAGCTTATACTTTGAGCGAGACTCCTGCTCCTGATCGGGGCTAGTACTACTTTACTACGAGAGACAAGTTGATTACCGGATTGCGCTCTAACTGTCATAGCTGAAAGTCTCGCTTTATATTTGTTGGCAAAAAGTGGGCTGCAAAGGCCGGTAAAGCTTTGGTACCAACAGGATGGGGTACTCCTAAGAAATTTGGTACGCCCTACACTTACTTTCTCTCCTTTGCCTTCTCTTTTTTGTTTTTTTTACTCATCATGCCTCTTGCAGATTCTCATGTGCTCTTTAGGGACCAAGAATGAAAGTTGCAGGCCGTGAGGGCTCATCCTGAAAAAGATGTTGGAGTTCTTATGTCCAAAAACGGTGGTGGGACTAGTGAACCCTCTCCTGGATCCTTTTTGAAAAGAAAGAGTATGTTGATTCTTGTACTTTTTCCCTTTACCTGGTGTTTTTCATCTAGATAACTATTTACTTCATTTGCAGTAGTAGATAATAAGGTGATTGGGTCCCCGTCTTTCTGGTAGGAGCCCTCCTCCTCCTAAGGTGGTGAGAATGGGTGATGCCTCCCAAGTGACCTCTTCAATGGTGCCGCCCAAGGTGTGCTCTCCTCAAGCAATCCTTCAAGTGGTACCTCGGGTGCGCTCCCATCAAGTGACCTCTCCAATAGTGCCTCCTCAGTCAGAGACTCCTTCAGTTGCATCTCCCACTTTAGAGTCCCCCTTCTTGGCCACACCTTTTGCCCCCCGTTCATCCATTCCTCCTATGAGAACACCTATGAGAACACCTAGAAGAGCACCAATTTAGATCAGCTCCATGTTGGGTAACACGCCAGTCATAAAGGATCGACTTGGGAGGTTTGTGTTTTTCTAATGATGTTAGCGAGATTAGTGCTCTGGGTATCGAGAGAATCGTTAGTTCTTTTCTAGAAGGCCTGACTCAGGTAAGGGTTTGTCATCTCCATTTCTCCAGTCCTTTCTTAAGTTTCTGACATTATTTTGACTTTTATCTTTCTTTAGGCTTCTACTACATCTATGTGTTTACTTTCAAGGGTCTATTGTCACAGCTAGCTGAAATAGAATCTTGAAGTTGTGCAAAAGGAGCTCCTTGTTGCTTAAGGGATGATTGTTGAGCTTGAAGCTGCTGATAGGACTTCTGAGGCTGAGCTTGTGGTGACCAGTGAAAGGGCGACTAAGCTTGAGACTGAGATTTCAGCGACCCATGAGAGGGCGGCCAAACTCGAGGCTGAGCTTGCGGTGACCCGTGAGAGGGACGCGCTCAAAGAGGCTGAGCTTATAAAGGCCCGTTAGAGGGCCACGCTCAGAGAAACTGAGCTTGTGAAAACCCATGAGAGGGTCACGCTCAGAGAGGTTGTCGTAGAGGCAAAAGTGAAGGCAGCTCATGAGAGAGCATCTCGGGCTAAGAAGAGGGCTGTCATGGCTCAAAGTGATTTAGAGAACGACCTTGCTAATGCCTTTATTGACAGTTATGAGGAGCTCCGCGGAAAGATTTCTACTATTTTTTTTGATATTGATGTGTCAGGCTTCTTGCTATCTGAGGCGCCTGATGATAGTGATGGAGGCTTTGACGATGCCGAGAATGATGAGGAAGACGACCATGAGAGTAGTTAGAGTGCTAGGGACTTTGGATTTTTTTTTCTTTTTGGAAAGTATTTTGTAGCCCTACTTTTGTAAAAGTGATTTTTGTCACTGATGCTCCTTTGAAATTGAATACAAAAATGCAAAAATTTGAGTAAATCTAAAAAATTTTATTTATTCACTGCTCATGTCAAACAATATTGGGTATATCCCCCAAATTGATTTGCATACCACCTGTCAAGTAAACAATATTAAATGCAGTAAACAAGTAGAGAGCGAGAATAAGAGGTTTATAGTGGTTTAATCAACGTGACCTACGTCCACTTTGAATGACTATGGTCACCGAGTATTTTATTGACTTAAGTGCGTAGGGAGAGCTAACAGTTACAAGCTTAAAGAGTGAGAGGAGAGATGTGCTCAATTGAGTGTGATGCCCCCCAAGTGTTGGTGGGGTTTACAATTTATAGTCGCTCTCCTAACAGATTTGGACAAGATATTAATAACTAGTTGACTAGTCTGTTGGATCTGGCAACCTCCTCTCAACGGGCGAGGCGATTATGGTGCTCTCCATGAGATTCAATCAAAGGATGAGGTAAGGGTTGACAGTTTCCAAGGCGGCAAGAATGAGACTCTTTGATGACCCTGCATGCTCTCTGCTGACGTAGCTCCTTGAACCTAATGATCTTGACCGGGTGTGGAGCACTTTAGACTTGACTTGCTGGACCTCCTAGAATTGGACAATTAATTTGTACTAGGCTCATAACATGAGTTGGACCCTTGGGTTTGGCCTATCAAATTGTTATATCAATTTGATAAATATAGAAACATCTTGATGAAAATTTTTGTGAATTTGAAGTAGTTTTTAAATTAAAATTATATATATATATATATATGTGTGTGTGTGTGTGTGTGTGTGTGTGTATTATGATGACTTTCTCCAACTTTGCTTCATGAATGGCATTGCAACAGTTTATTTTTATTATGTGATGTGACGCAGTTACAATCATTGAATATATATTAAAGGGGAGAAATGTTTTTTTGTATTTAATTTAATAACTTTATTTGGTAACATAATATATATTCTTAGTGAGTCCACTATTAGTAGGTTCTAAGTGGGGTCCATTGTTAGTAGGTCCCAATTAATAATGGATCCACTGTTAATGATAAAAAATAATAAAATCGTAAAACATTGTCCATTAAACAAACTATATGTGACCTACTAATCCAATGATCATCTTTGTGATCTTGTTGCTTCCTCACATGCACAATCCAAACACCACTTTTGGAAGTAGGCTCAAGTTTAGGTTGACCCATTTTTTTATGAGCAGGCTTCGAGGTTGCCCATTCCTATATTTTTTTTTTGTTGATACTTAAAATGGATATGTAGATAAGTCATTTCACATATCCGTTAGGGAGTATTGTTTCTCAGTATCACACACAACTATCCGTAGGGGACTCTACCACACTTACGTTGGGACCAAAGCTAAGGTCCCACCGCATGTTCTAGAAACTGAAGAGTATGTTTGAGCTATCATACCTATAGAGACTCAAATCCAAGCATTGAGCAAAAAATTATGAGTTCTTATTCACTGGACCAACCACTCAATTCTATCTAGGATGGTTTAGTTTTTTATAATTATTTTTTAAAATGTTTTATTGCAATTATTGAGAATAACAATGCTCTCCTTCCAAACCCTCACTTTTCAAATAATAGAAAAATCTTCTCACTATAAGTAATAAAGGCTACTGATATTTTAGTTCTTCTCTATAATTTCCATAGCTCCCTTCATTTTTGTCTTTATCTTTTTTTTTCCTTTATAAGTTATCATAGATCTTATGAAAGTAGCACTTATAAATGGTATTGATGATGATAAGCAATTATTGGTTATTTATGTGATTATTTTCTTGTATCACTCTTTAGCTTCATTTGATGTTATCTTACTATCAACTGCTGATTTGATGATCTAATTTAAGTGTAATTTAAGACTTTAAGAAATTGTGATGTGTCTTATTCACTGTTTAAATTCAATTTTTTTTTATTTACTTTCTTATTGGTTTTTATTTAAAAATTTGAATTGTCATGGTCTTGGTACTTGAGAATGGACTATTAATTTTTGCAACAACTATACGTGAATTTTACTTGCTAATTAACTTTTTATTCACTATTATTGAATTTTATTCTATTTTTTGGTTTTTAATTGTTAAACATTTACTGTAAGATTATAATTTTTCCAATCTAAAGGCAATTTGGGGTGAGAAACTCTATATTTTTAATAGGAATTCTTGCAAGTGTTGCTCCCAACCATGGCAGAAGCAAAACATTTGAAATATAAATATTATAAAACTAATAAGTAATCAAATCAATGACTTGATGTGTTTTTTTTTTAACATTTTGTCTCTTTTATTTTCTAAATTCACACTTATGTTATGCACATAAACCACAAATATGGAGATAATGTGGATAAAAAGTAGAAAATAAAAACTAAAATTATTTATAAAATAAAGTATAATACTATTCAAATCTAAAAAGATAAACAAAATAATTTTTACTTTTCATGGTTGAAATATCTTTAAATTTTATTTCAAAATTAATCAGACGGTTCTATAGAGTGTGTTTGAAGTGATTCTTTAAAAGTGTTTCTATAATTTATAATTTCTTATAAGTATTTTAAAGAAAATAGTGTTTGGAATCATCCCACCACTATTACCACCACTACCATCCCACCACTATTACCATCACCACCACCACCACCGTTGCCACCTCACTGCCACCTCTATCACAAAAACCACCACTGTTGTTGCCACCACCACTGTTGCCACTCCACCACACCCAGCCCGCCCATCGCTACCATCACCATTATCACCACCCCCACCGCCCCACCACAACCGCCACCACCCTACCACCATCTCTGCCACAACAACCACCATCTCTACCACAACAACCACCATCGCCACTGCCACCACCACTATCACCACCCCACCACCACCACCGCCTCACCACCACTATCCCCCACTACGTTCATCCCCACCACCATTATCACCATCACCACTATCGTCACCGTCGTCACCCCACCACCATTACCACCACTGTCACCGTCGCCACCCCACCACCATCATCGTCGCTACCCTCACCATCACCGTCATTGCCCTACCTTCACCCCCACCATCGTCACTACCCCACCTCTACCCCCACTACCCCTAACACTATACCACCCACCACTGATTATTACCATCGTCGTCCATCATCACTACTCACCATCATCATCATCTCATTCTTATATTTATTACCACTACCGTTATCATCCCACTACCACCGTCACCCGCTGTCAGCACGCATCACCAGCCATCGTCGTCCACCATTGCCGTCAACCACTGTCACCCACCCCCACCACATCTACCACCATCATTGCGATTCGCCACCACCCATCACAATGTCATCCAAAAGCATTCATCGTCACCCACCGTCACCATTGTCACTACCCACCACCACAATCCACTATCGTCACCACCACCATCGTCGCCCCACCACCACCACCACTGCCAACCACCATATCGTTGTCCACCACTATCACTGCCGTCACCCATGACTGCCAGTACTACCATCGTCACCCAAAATCCACCATCACTATTTCCACCCATCACAGTTGCCAACCACGATTGTCATCACCATCATGGTTGTCGTCACTCACAACAACCATCATCGCCTCCCACCGCCACCATTGCCACACACCACTACTACAACTGCTCAACCTCACTACAAGTGGTGTTTAAATTATTTTCTCTCTCTTCTATGTTTGTGATTTGATTCTAGGTATGAATACAAATATATTTATTATTGGCCTTTTTTTTATTAATGTGTGCCTTCAAGTCCAAATNTTTCTCTCTCTTCTATGTTTGTGATTTGATTCTAGGTATGAATACAAATATATTTATTATTGGCCTTTTTTTTATTAACGTGTGCCTTCAAGTCCAAACAATAACTAGTAATTCAAAATAGTTCACGTGTAACGCACGTGATCACCAAGTAATTCCAAATAAATAGAAGGTTTCAAATGTTTGCGTTCACTTCAATACACCAAGCAGGTCGAACTAGTGAAATTTATATATACGTGTGTTTATGTAGTAGCAACACACATGTTTTAGGGCCTGTTCCGGAGGATTCTTCACTCGCTTGTTTTTAAAGATAACTCATGGCTTCCTTACTCTTGGAATTGGGTATATATGTACAAATGATCTGCCATACCAAACCTTTTGCGTTTTGTTGGTCTTTTATTTGTAATCATTTACTTAGGAAGTATACCAATTCCTTTTCCCTTAATGAAATCATTTGTTTACCCCAAAAAAAAAGTGGCAATAAGCAAATGCAGTCTATAAAATTTGGTTTCGTTTTCTTCTTTTAGAATTAAAAAGAAGAGGACAATGAGATTTGAACTTACAATTTTAAGATTTAATAATGAAAGTGGTAATCATTAGACTAACTGCTTCCCTTAGTTAATAAAAAAAAAGTAGGTTATATTGGTAAAACAAAGTAGCAAACATGTACCGAGGATTTTGGTTGGTGCTTGATAAGGATGTAGGAAATGATGAATTGCACAGAACTTTAAACCACAAAAAGCTGGGTCCCTTTGAACTTCTTTAGGTGCATGCATTTATATCATGTACGGCGTAGTGGCGGGGACCAAC